>JANJXV010001237.1:0-167952 GCA_024803745.1 Megascapheus bottae | reverse complement strand
TCCATTCTGTGACTTCGCACACCTCCATTCTGACTTCACACAGCTCCATTCTCTGACTTCCCACACCTCCATTCTATGATTTCACACACCTCCATTCTATGACTTCACACACCTCCATTCTGTGACTTCACACACCTCCATTCTGAGTTCGCACACCTCCATTCTGTGACTTCACACACCTCCATTCTGACTTCACACAGCTCCATTCTATGACTTCACACACCTCCATTCTGTGCCTTCACACACCTCCATTGTATGACTTAACACACCTTCATTCTTACTTAACAAACATTCATTCTATGATTTCACACACCTCCATTCTATGACTTCACACAGCTCAATTCTGTGACTTCTCACACCTCCATTATGACTTCACACACATCCATTCTATGACTTCACACACCTCCATTCTATGACTTCACACACCTCGATTCTGTGAGTTCACACACCTCCATTCTGAGTTCATACACCTCCATTCTGTGACTTCACACACCTCCAATCTGACTTCACACACCTCCATTTTATGACTTCACACACTTCCATTCTGTGACTTCAAAAACCTCCATTCTATGACTTCACACACCTCCATTCTATGACTTCACACAACTCGATTCTGTGACTTCACACACCTCCATTCTGACTTCACACACCTGCATTCTGTGACTTCACACACCTCCAATCTGACTTCACACACCTCCATTTTATGACTTCACTCAATTCCATTCTGTGACTTCAAAAACCTCCATTCTATGACTTCACACACCTCCATTGTGACTTCACACACCATCATTCTATGAGTTCACACACCGCCATTCTGACTTCACTCACCTCCATTCTATGACTTCACACAGCTCCATTCTGACTTCACACAGCTCCATTCTATGACTTTGCACACATCTATTCTGACTTCACACACCTGCATTCTGTGACTTCACACACCTCCATTCTGATTTCACACACCTCCATTCTCTGACGTCAAACACCTCCATTCTGTGACTTCACACACCTCCATTCTATGACTTCACACACCGCCATTCTATGACTTCACACACCCCCATGGTGTGACTTCACACACCTCCATTCTATGAATTCACACACCTCCATTCTGTGACTTCACACACCTCCATTCTGAGTTCACACAGCTCCATTCTATGACTTCGCACACTTCTATTCTGACTTCACAGACCTCCATTCTGTGACTTCACACACCTCTATTCTATGACTTCACACACCTCCATTCTATAACTTAACACACCTATATTGTGACTTCACACACCTCCATTCTATGAGTTCACACACCTGCATTGTGACTTCACTCACCTCAATTCTATGACTTCACACACCTCCATTGTGACTTCACACACCTCCATTCTATGAGTTCACACACCTCCATTCTGACTTCACACACCTCCATTCTATGACTTCACACAGCTAAATTCTGACTTCACACCTCCATTTGTGACTTCACACTCCACAATTTTGACTTCACACACCTCCATTCTGTGACTTCACACACGTCCATTCTGTGACTTCACACACATCCATTTTGACTTCACACACTTCCATTCTATGACTTCACACACCTCCATTCTGTGACTTCACACACCACCATTCCGTGACTTCACACACCTCCATTCTATGAGATTACACACCACCATTTTATGAGTTCACACACCTCCATTGTGACTTCACACACCTCCATTCTATGAGTTCACACACCTCCTTTCTGACTTCACACACCTCCATTCTATGACTTCACACAGCTAAATTCTGACTTCACAGCTCCATTTGTGACTTCACACTCCACAATTTTGTCTTCACACACCTCCATTCTGTGAATTCATACACCTCCATTCTGTGACATCACACACATCCATTTTGACTTCACACACTTCCATTCTATGACTTCACACACCTCCATTCTGTGACTTCACACACCTCCATTCCGTGACTTCACACACCTCCATTCTATGAGATTACACACCACCATTATATGAGTTCACACACCTACATTGTGACTTCACACACCTCCATTCTATGACTTCACACACCTTAATTATTACTTCAGAATCGTCCATTCTATGACTTCACACACCTCCATTCTATGACTTCACAAACCTCCGTTCTGTGACCTCACACACCTTCATTTTGAGGTCACACACCTCCATTCTGTGACTTCACACACCTCCATTCTGACTTCACACACCTCCATTCTATGACTTCACAAACTTCCTTTCTGTGACTTCACACACCTCCATTCTGTGACTTCACACACCTCCATTCTGTCACTTCACACACCTCCATTCTGTGACTTCACACAGCTCCATTCTGTGACTTTATACACATCCATTCTGTGAGTTCACACACCTCCATTTTGGGTTCACACACCTCCTATCTGTGACTTCACACCCCTCCATTCTCTGACTTCACACACCTCCATTCTATGACTTCACACACCTCCATTCTATGTCTTTACACACGTCCATTCTATGATTTTACACACCTCCATTCTGTGACTTCACACACTTCCATTCTATAACTTAACACACCTATATTGTGACTTCACAAACCTCCATTCTATGACTTCACACACCTCCGTTCTATGACTTCAAACACCTCCATTCTGTGACTTCACACACCACCATTCTATGATTTCATACACCTCCATTCTGTGACTTCACACACCTCCATTCTATGACTTCACACACCTCCATTCTATAACTTAACACACCTATATTGTGACTTCACACACCTCCATTCTATGAGTTCACACACCTGCATTGTGACTTCACACACCTCCATTCTATGACTTCACCCACCAACATTCCGACTTCACACACCTCCATTTTGACTTTACACGCCTCAGTTCTGTGCGTTCACACACCTCCATTCTATGATTACACAAACTTCCATTCTATGACTTCACACACCTAGATTCTATGACTTCACACACCTCATTTCTGAGTTGACACACCTCCATTCTGTAATTTCACACACCTCCAATCTGACTTCACACACCTCCATTCTATGACTTCACACACCTCCATTCTATGAGTTCACACACTCCATTCTGACTTCACACACCTCCATTCTGTGACTTCACACACGTCCATTCTGTGACTTCACACACCTCCATTCTATGAGATTACACACCACCATTCTACGAGTTCACACACCTACATTGTGACTTCACACACCTCCATTCTATGAGTTCACACACTCCATTCTGACTTCACACACCTCCATTCTGTGACTTCACACACGTCCATTCTGTGACTTCACACACCTCCATTCTATGAGATTACACACCACCATTCTACGAGTTCACACACCTACATTGTGACTTCAAACACCTCCATTCTATGACTTCACACACCTTCATTATTACTTGAGAATCATCCATTCTATGACTTCCCACACCTCCATTCTATGACTTCACACACCTAGATTCTGTGACTTCGCACACCTCCATTCTGACTTCACACAGCTCCATTCTCTGACTTCCCACACCTCCATTCTATGATTTCACACACCTCCATTCTATGACTTCACACACCTCCATTTTGTGACTTCACACACCTCCATTCTGAGTTCAAACACCTCCGTTCTGTGACTTAACACACCTCCATTCTGTGACTTCACACACCTCCATTCTGAGTTCGCACACCTCCATTCTGTGACTTCACACACCTCCATTCTGACTTCACACAGCTCCATTCTATGACTTCACACACCTCCATTCTGTGCCTTCACACACCTCCATTGTATGACTTAACACACCTTCATTCTTACTTAACAAACATTCATTCTATGATTTCACACACCTCCATTCTATGACTTCACACAGCTCAATTCTGTGACTTCACACACCTCCATTATGACTTCACACACATCCATTCTATGACTTCACACACCTCCATTCTATGACTTCACACACCTCGATTCTGTGAGTTCACACACCTCCATTCTGAGTTCATACACCTCCATTCTGTGACTTCACACACCTCCAATCTGACTTCACACACCTCCATTTTATGACTTCACACACTTCCATTCTGTGACTTCAAAAACCTCCATTCTATGACTTCACACACCTCCACTCTATGACTTCACACACCTCGATTCTGTGACTTCACACACCTCCATTCTGAGTTCATACACCTCCATTCTGTGACTTCACACACCTCCAATCTGACTTGACACACCTCCATTTTATGACTTCACACACTTCCATTCTGTGACTTCAAAAACCTCCATTCTATGACTTCACACACCTCCATTGTGACTTCACACACCATCATTCTATGAGTTCACACACCGCCATTCTGACTTCACTCACCTCCATTCTATGACTTCACACAGCTCCATTCTGACTTCACACAGCTCCATTCTATGACTTTGCACACATCTATTCTGACTTCACACACCTCCATTCTGCGACTTCACACCCCTCCATTCTATGATTTCACACACCTCCATTCTATGACTTCACAGACCCCCATTGTGTGACTTCACACACCTCCATTCTATGACTTCACACACCTCCATTCTGCGACTTCACACACCTCCATTCTGAGTTCACACACGTCCATTTTGTGATTTCACACACCTCCATTCTGTGACTTCACACACCTCCATTCTATGACTTCACACACTTCCATTCTGTGACTTCAAAAACCTCCATTCTATGACTTCACACACCTCCATTCTGTGACTTCACACACCTCCATTCTGAGTTCAAACACCTCCGTTCTGTGACTTCACACACCTCCATTCTGACTTCACACAGCTCCATTCTATGACTTCACACACCTCCATTCTGTGCCTTCACACACCTCCATTGTATGACTTAACACACCTTCATTCTTACTTAACAAACATTCATTCCATGATTTCACACACCTCCATTCTATGACTTCACACAGCTCAATTCTGTGACTTCACACACCTCCATTGTGTGACTTCACACACCTCAATTCTGTGACTTCACACACCTCCATTATGACTTCACACACATCCATTCTATGACTTCACACACCTCCATTCTATGACTTCACACACCTCGATTCTGTGACTTCACACACCTCCATTCTGAGTTCACACACCTCCATTCTGTGACTTCACACACCTCCAATCTGACTTCACACACCTCCATTTTATGACTTCACACACTTGCATTCTGTGACTTCAAAAACCTCCATTCTATGACTTCACACACCTCCATTGTGACTTCACACACCATCATTCTATGAGTTCACACACCGCCATTCTGACTTCACTCACCTCCATTCTATGACTTCACACAGCTCCATTCTTACTTCACACAGCTCCATTCTATGACTTTGCACACATCTATTCTGACTTCACACACCTGCATTCTGTGACTTCACACACCTCCATTCTGATTTCACACACCTCCATTCTCTGACGTCAAACACCTCCATTCTGTGACTTCACACACCTCCATTCTATGACTTCACACACCGCCATTCTATGACTTCACACACCCCCATTGTGTGACTTCACACACCTCCATTCTATGACTTCACACACCTCCATTCTGTGACTTCACACACCTCCATTCTGAGTTCACACAGCTCCATTCTATGACTTCGCACACTTCTATTCTGACTTCACAGACCTCCATTCTGTGACTTCACACACCTCTATTCTATGACTTCACACACCTCCATTCTATAACTTAACACACCTATATTGTGACTTCACACACCTCCATTCTATGAGTTCACACACCTGCATTGTGACTTCACACACCTCAATTCTATGACTTCACACACCTCCATTGTGACTTCACACACCTCCATTCTATGAGTTCACACACCTCCATTCTGACTTCACACACCTCCATTCTATGATTTCACACACCTCCTTTCTGACTTCACACACCTCCATTCTATGACTTCACACAGCTAAATTCTGACTTCACACCTCCATTTGTGACTTCACACTCCACAATTTTGTCTTCACACACCTCCATTCTGTGACTTCATACACCTCCATTCTGTGACATCACACACATCCATTTTGACTTCACACACTTCCATTCTATGACTTCACACACCTCCATTCTGTGACTTCACACACCTCCATTCCTGTTGGGGACCGACTTTGGGGTCAATGACCTTGGACCTGACCTTGGACCTATGCAACTGTATACACAAGGAAGTAACTCTTATCATGATGACTTTAAGCAATGTCAATCAGTTCTTATCATGATGACTTTAAGCAATGTCAATCAGTTCTTATCATGATGACTTTAAGCAATGTTAATCCGTTCTTATCATGATGACTTTAAGCAATGTTAATCCTTTCTCATTTATCCTATATGTGATTTGTTTACTATTTTGTATGAATGTAGCCTCTGGCAACTCCCTAGTTTTAAGAAGAGTATTTAAGGTTGGAACTTAAAATAAACGAGAGAGTCTCTTAGGCGGCAGTCTGGAGCTCACAGTCTTCTTGGACTGCTGACCTGGGCTGTAGTCCTCCCGAACTCCATCTGTTTGTCTCTCTTCTATTTTTTCCTAGTCCTTGCCCCTATTTCAGGAATCCAATCCACGAACCCTGGTTTGCTGCCGGCTGGCCCCGGCAACTGGCGCCCGAACAGGGACCTGAAAATCTGGGACAAAGGCGAAGGACCCCCCCTGTGGTGAGTAACACCTCGTAGGACTATTAGGAGAGTGTATAGTCAGGAGAAAAAATTATGGGTCAAGTTAATAGCTATATGTCATATTTACCGATCTTAACAGGCCTACTTGAAGCCCACGGAATGTGGTTGGAAAAAGGGGTGCTTCAGAGCTTCCTACAGTTTCTCGAGGAGGCATGCCCGAGGTCTATAGAGGAGGAATTCCAAAAAGCCTGGCAGGGGATAGGAAAAAGAATTAAAGATTATTATAATGTATATGGCCCCAAAAAGACCCCAGTAGAGGCTATTGATGTATGGAATTTAGTAAGTGAAGGCATAGATCCTGAACATGAGAATGCTGAACTTGAATTAAGGGAACTTTATGAATTAAAGGACCCTTCTGAAAAACCTGAGGCTGAGCCATATGCCGCAGCCCAAGAGAGTCTAAGTGAGATCTTGAAAAGGGAACAACAACCAGTAGATATTGAGTATCAGAATTCAAATTTTAATATGAGGGAGGAAAGTTATGATGAGCTGATGGAGGACCGGATAGCTACAATAGAAAAGAGGTTAGAAGAAATGCTACATCTACTATCTAAAATGGGGATAGAGCAGAGAGCCCCTCCAGAAGTAGGAAGGAGATATGACCCTCAGGCCACTATGGTTTCTGATTCTAAATCCTATCCCTCACACCCACCGCCTCCGGCTGCAGCCTTACGGCCTCAATCCCTTTTCCAACCTTTCAAGCCTAAAGGCCCTAGCAATAAGTCCCTTTTAACAGGCACTACAACCAGGCACAGTGCATCGCAATTAAACCTGGCTCAGGCTGCTAGAGAGAGGGAAGATATTTCAGAGCCTCGATGCTTCCCTAGTTTAGTTGATCAGGATGAACAAGTATACCATCAACCTGTTACTGTTAAACTATTGCAGGATTTAAAGAGTGCCTGCTCCCAATATGGGCCAACTGCCCCTTTTACTCAAGTAATATTGGAGTCCGTGTGCTGGTATTGTATGCCCAAATGACTGGAAGCGGCTTGCCAGAGCATGCCTTAGTGCGGGAGAGTACTTATTATGGGAGACAGAGTTCACTGCACAGTGTCGGGCTAAAATTGAAACAAATAGGTCTAAGAACCTGCCTTACACTTTTGATCAGTTGTTAGGAGAGGGAATCTATAAAAACACCGAAGATCAATTGGGTTATGCAAAGGAAGCCTATTTACAAATAAATGCTGCGGCGAAAGAGGCTTGGAAAAGATTACGTAATTCCAATCGTACAAAAAATTTAGTAGAAGTTAAACAGGGACCGAATGAACCTTATCTAGAATTTTTGTCTCGCTTAATGGAGACTGCAGACCACCTAGTACAAGATGAGAACGCAAGGAATATTATAGTTAGACACATAGCCTATGAAAATGCTAACGCCGCCTGTCAGGCAGCTATCAGACCCCATAGGAATAAGGGAGGAATCACGGACTTTATTTCACTGTGTGCTGATATTGGACCCTCCCATGTACAAGGCCTTACTTTAGCCGCCGCTCCTCAAGGAAAGACTGCTACTGAATTTCTAAAATATAGAGGCCAGAGGCCAGAGGCCCGGGCTACTAGACCCCCAGGGCGTTGCTTCTCTTGTGGACAAATAGGACATTGGATGACGCAATGCCCACGCCAGGCCAGGTTAAAGAGAGAAAAATTACCTGGCACATGTCCACGCTGTGGTAAAGGGAAGCACTGGGCTAAAGATTGCAGGTCAAGAACAGATCGCAATGGCCGCCCGTTTTCGGGAAACTGGAGAAGGGGCCAGCCTCTGGCCCCGCAAAACCATGGGGCAGTCCCTCCCTCTTCTCGGCCAAAAGTAAATCTTCTAACAACCCCCCAAAATCAGTCTCCAGCCTCTTCTGTGCCACCCCAGGCAGCGCAGGATTGGACCTCTGTTCCTCCACCTGCTCAGTATTGACCCCAGAGATGGGGACACAAGCTCTCCCCACGGGGGTCTTCGGCCCCCTTCCCCCGGGAGTGGCTGGATTGCTGTTAGGGCAAAGTAGCTCAGCCCTTAAAGGGATACAGATTACACCCGGCAAAATTGACCAGGATTTCACTGGAGAAATCAAAGTTATGGCCTCTGCCCCGAAACACGTAGTATCAATCCCAGCCGGTCAAAAATTAGCACAACTAATACTTGTCCCTTTATCTCATGGGGAGACTGCTAATTCTTCTGCCCCATGCGGACAGAGAGGATTGGGATCCTCTGATATCTATTGGGTACAAAGCATAAAACAAGAGAGGCCTGAGATGACTATATTTATACAAGAAAAGCCCTTTAAAGGAATATTAGACACTGGAGCGGATGTGTCTGTAATATCTAAAAAGCATTGGCCAGCCCAATGGCCCCTGACAACCTCTATGACTTCCCTACAGGGGATTGGGCAAGCAACTGACCCACAGCAGAGCAGTGCGATCCTTATTTGGAGAGATGAGGAAGGGCACTCCGGTCATTTTCAGCCATTTGTCCTGGATCATCTGCCAATTAATTTATGGGGTCGTGATATCATGGAAAAAATGGGAGTGTATATGTTTAGTCCTAGTGCTGCGGTCACTAAGCAGTTACTTGATCAAGGCCTCCTCCCCTTTAGGGGACTAGGCCGAGCAGCACAGGGGGAGCTAGAGCCACTCCAACCCCAGTCTCACCCCCCGAGGCAAGGATTAGTGTATTCTTTAACGGGGGCTGTTGTTTGTCCTGCCCCTCATGCTGATCCCATAAATTGGCTCTCGGAAGAACCGGTATGGGTCGAACAGTGGCCTCTTTCTCTAGAAAAGATCATTGCAGTTCAGCAGCTGGTACAGGAACAGATAGACTTGGGACATGTGGCCCCTTCTAACTCTCCATGGAATTCTCCAATTTTTGTTATAAAGAAAAAGTCAGGTAAATGGAGGCTGTTACAGGATCTGAGAAAGATAAATGCAACTATGGAACTGATGGGAGCCTTACAGCCCGGCTTGCCTTCCCCCATGGCAATCCCAAAGGATACTTATAAGATTATTATAGATTTGAAGGATTGTTTCTATACTATACCCCTGGCGCCTCAAGACTGTAAGCGCTTTGCCTTCAGCGTCCCCTCTGTTAATTTTAAAGAACCCATGAAGCGATATCATTGGCTTGTGCTCCCACAGGGCATGGCAAATAGCCCAACTTTATGTCAAAGTTTTGTAGCTAGAGCCATTTCTTCCACCCGTGAAAAATTCTCTTCTGTTTATATTGTTCATTATATGGACGACATCTTGTTGGCTTGTTCTGACCCTATCGTCGTACGACAAGCCTTTGGACAACTAAAGCAAGATCTGAGCCGCTTTGGCCTTATAATAGCAGCTGAAAAGGTTCAGGAACATCCCCCTTTTACGTATTTAGGCCATATATTAGGCCCACACTATTTTAAAAGCCAAAAAATACAATTAAAAACTTCACACTTAAGAACTCTTCATGATTTTCAGCAATTTTTAGGAGATATAAATTGGCTTCGGCCTTATTTAAAGCTGTCCACAGGAGAGTTAAAACCCCTCTTTGATCTCTTAAAAGGAGATACCAACCCTACATCCTTGCTCAATTTAAATCCCGACGCCGAGAGGGCCATCCAAATCGTAGAAAAGGCAATTTCCCAGCAACAAGTGAACTATTGTGACTACTCTAAACCATGGGGAGTTTACATTTTAGCTACTTCTCACTCCCCAACTGCTGTATTGTGGCAGGATGGCCCACTTTTATGGCTTTATCTACCATCAACACCCGGCAAAGTGCTGACCCCCTACTACGAATTGGTAGCTAATCTGATACATATGTGCCGAGTGGATTCCTGTAAATATTTAGGTCAGGAACCTCATTTTATCTGTGTCCCATATAATTCACAACAACAAGATTGGCTATTCGCCCATTGCGATTCTTGGGCCATTGCTTGGGCCAATTATACGGGGAAAATTTTGCATCACTACCCATCTAACAAACTCCTCCAATTTGCTGCATGTCATACGTTCCTATTTCCTTCCATAGTACGGGCCTCGCCTTTATCTTCTGCCGCTTTAGTATTTACAGACGGATCCTCTAATGGAACGGCTGCTTTGACCATTAATGGGAAAACTCAATCTTGGGTTACAGGTTTTTCCTCTGCCCAAGAGGTAGAGTTAGAGGCTGTTTTACAAGCACTCGTCCTGTTACAAGACGAGCCCTTTAACTTATACTCAGACAGCCAATATGTAATTCGTGCTCTTCAAGTCATAGAAACTGTTCCCTTTATTGGAACTACTAACTCCAATATCCAGACCCAATTTCGCCAAGTACAAACTTTGCTTTGTTCTCGCAACCACCCCTGTTTTTTTGGCTTCATTCGAGCTCACACTAATCTTCCTGGCCCTTTAAGTGAGGGTAACGCAGTTACTGATACTGCCACCAGAGTTTATTTAACTCAGGTCGAACTTGCTAAGCAGTCACATGCCATCCATCATCAAAACAGCCGAGCCTTGCGCCGACAGTTTAAATTATCTAGAGAAGCGGCACGTCAAATAGTTAAAACTTGCTCCAACTGTGTGCCCTTCTCACCAGCTCCTCATTTAGGTATAAATCCACGAGGACTGCTTTCTAATCACATTTGGCAGATGGATGTCACACATGTTCCATCATTTGGCCGATTAAAATATGTTCATGTTACTGTAGATACTTATTCTAATTTTATCCTAGCCACCCCCCTTGCTGGGGAAGCTACTAAATATTGTATTTCTCACTGCATTCGATGTTTTGCTGTGATGGGGATTCCCTCGCAAATAAAAACAGATAATGGCCCTGGCTATGCAGGCCAAGCATTTCAGTCCTTCTGCCATTCTTATAATATCACTCATATTACAGGCATTCCTTACAATCCTCAAGGTCAAGGCATCGTGGAGAGAGCTAATGGATTATTAAAACATCAAATTGCTAAAATACAGAAAGGAGAATCGTATCCCGCTACCCCTGTGAATATACTTAATCACGCTTTATTTGTTTTAAATTTTTTGAATCTGGATTCAAATAATTTATCTGCTGCTCAGCGATTCTGGGAAAAAAGAGAGCAGCGTGCTTTTGCCTTAGTAAAATGGAAGGATCCCCTAACTGGTGCTTGGCACGGACCAGATCCTGTTCTAACCTGGGGTAGAGGGCATGTATGTGTTTTCTCACAGGAAGAAAATGATGCCCGCTGGCTGCCCGAACGCTATGTTCGGATTGTGGAGAGTGACAGTGGTCATCCAAGCAGTGATCCACTGGACCTTCACCCCCAACCCTCCAGTAATGCATCCAGTAATGCGGAAAAGACCTGAATTCATGTTTTTGTGTTAAATGTAAAAGTCTCTGTTTCTTTGTCTTGTTCATGTTACATATTTTTTCTTGTCCAGTTTTGTCTTTGAAATTGGTACCAGTTTTAAATATGGATCCTTATGTTTTTTCTAAAGTTTTGTTTTGAACCTGGTTCTCACCTGCAAGAGTAAAATTGGCAAAGCTCTCTTGACACAAACTTCCGGAAAATGAATGGCCAATATTAATTTTGTGCACTTTAAAATCTTTGAGTATGAATGTGTGTGAATGAGTGAGTGAACATGTTCAAGGTTTAATCAAGAAAATCATTTAGGTTTGAATTATTGCATTGTTTTAAAGAGGGGGGAGAATGGAATGTTAGATCAGCAAAAAAAAAATGAACTTGATGCTTGTATGACAGCTCTTAAGTCCCATTTAGAAGGTCGAATCAGTAGATTGGAGAGAGAACTCCGAGAGCATCAAGGGAGGCACTTAGAGCCGAGAAAAGAGCCTGAAGAACCTACTAGTAAGGTCCCAGAAAAGCAGAGACAGATCACGTTGAAAACGACTGCAGCTTCTGAAGAATGAGGAATTGCCAGCACTTCAGATCCACCAACAGCCAATATCAAGCCAACTGCTGTTGTTTCTACTCCAAGTAAAGTGACAACTGAAGCTATGGTTGGGAACAAATCAACACCTATGGCCAGTAGCCGTCCAATGGTCACATCTGCAACAGTCACCAATCGAACAACTCCGCAGATCTAAGCCCCAGATGGATGAATTCCCCCCCCCGAGCGGAATCGCATTCAAGGATGGAATAAGAGGGGACGCTCTCTGACCAACCTAAGACAGGGCCTTCAGCTTGATCTGAAGAAGTTCCCCATGACGGGTAAGGCAGAGTCAGCGATTCACCCAACCTAAGACAAGCAAGTCGCATCTTTTAAAAGAAAGACGGGGGAGATGTTGGGGACCGACTGTGGGGTCAATGACCTTGGACCTGACCTTGGACCTACGCAACTGTATACACAAGGAAGTAACTCTTATCATGATGACTTTAAGCAATGTCAATCAGTTCTTATCATGATGACTTTAAGCAATGTCAATCAGTTCTTATCATGATGACTTTAAGCAATGTTAATCCGTTCTTATCATGATGACTTTAAGCAATGTTAATCCTTTCTCATTTATCCTATATGTGATTTGTTTACTATTTTGTATGAATGTAGCCTCTGGCAACTCCCTAGTTTTAAGAAGAGTATTTAAGGTTGGAACTTAAAATAAACGAGAGAGTCTCTTAGGCGGCAGTCTGGAGCTCACAGTCTTCTTGGACTGCTGACCTGGGCTGTAGTCCTCCCGAACTCCATCTGTTTGTCTCTCTTCTATTTTTTCCTAGTCCTTGCCCCTATTTCAGGAATCCAATCCACGAACCCTGGTTTGCTGCCGGCTGGCCCCGGCACATTCCGTGACTTCACACACCTCCATTCTATGAGATTACACACCACCATTATATGAGTTCACACACCTACATTGTGACTTCACACACCTCCATTCTATGACTTCACACACCTTAATTATTACTTCAGAATCGTCCATTCTATGACTTCACACACCTCCATTCTATGACTTCACAAACCTCCGTTCTGTGACCTCACACACCTTCATTTTGAGGTCACACACCTCCATTCTGTGACTTCACACACCTCCATTCTGACTTCACACACCTCCATTCTATGACTTCACAAACTTCCTTTCTGTGACTTCACACACCTCCATTCTGTGACTTCACACACCTCCATTCTGTCACTTCACACACCTCCATTCTATGACTTCACACAGATCCATTCTGTGACTTAACACACATCCATTCTGTGAGTTCACACACCTCCAGTCTATGACTTCACACACCTCCATTCTGTGACTTCACACACCTCCATTTTGGGTTCACACACTTCCTATGTGTGACTTCACACCCCTCCATTCTCTGACTTCACACACCTCCATTCTATGACTTCACACACCTCCATTCTATGTCTTCACACACGTCCATTCTATGATTTTACACACCTCCATTCTGTGACTTCACACACCTCCATTCTATAACTTAACACACCTATATTGTGACTTCACACACCTCCATTCTATGACTTCACACACCTCCGTTCTATGACTTCAAACACCTCCATTCTGTGACTTCACACACCACCATTCTATGATTTCATACACCTCCATTCTGTGACTTCACACACCTCCATTCTATGACTTCACACACCTCCATTCTATAACTTAACACACCTATATTGTGACTTCACACACCTCCATTCTATGAGTTCACACACCTGCATTGTGACTTCACACACCTCCATTCTATGACTTCACCCACCAACATTCCGACTTCACACACCTCCATTTTGACTTTACACGCCTCAGTTCTGTGTCTTCACACACCTCCATTCTATGATTTCACAAACTTCCATTCTATGACTTCACACACCTAGATTCTATGACTTCACACACCTCATTTCTGAGTTGACACACCTCCATTCTGTGATTTCACACACCTCCAATCTGACTTCACACACCTCCATTCTATGACTTCACACACCTCCATTCTATGAGTTCACACAATCCATTCTGACTTCACACACCTCCATTCTGTGACTTCACACACGTCCATTCTGTGACTTCACACACATCCATTTTGACTTCACACACTTCCATTCTTTGACTTCACACACCTCCATTCTGTGACTTCACACACCTCCATTCCATGACTTCACACACCTCCATTCTATGAGATTACACACCACCATTCTATGAGTTCACACACCTACATTGTGACTTCACACACCTCCATTCTATGACTTCACACACCTTCATTATTACTTCAGAATCATCCATTCTATGACTTCCCACACCTCCATTCTATGACTTCACACACCTAGATTCTGTGACTTCACACACCTCCATTCTGAGTTAACACACCTCCATTCTGTGACTTCACACACCTCCATTCTGACTTCACACAGCTCCATAAAATGACTTCACACACCTCCATTCTGTGACTTCGCACACCTCCATTCTGACTTCACACAGCTCCATTCTCTGACTTCCCACACCTCCATTCGATGATTTCACACACCTCCATTCTATGACTTCACACACCTCCATTTTGTGACTTCACACACCTCCATTCTGAGTTCAAACACCTCCGTTCTGTGACTTAACACACCTCCATTCTGTGACTTCACACACCTCCATTCTGAGTTCGCACACCTCCATTCTGTGACTTCAAACACCTCCATTCTGACTTCACACAGCTCCATTCTATGACTTCACACACCTCCATTCTGTGCCTTCACACACCTCCATTGTATGACTTAACACACCTTCATTCTTACTTAACAAACATTCATTCTATGATTTCACACACCTCCATTCTATGACTTCACACAGCTCAATTCTGTGACTTCACACACCTCCATTATGACTTCACACACATCCATTCTATGACTTCACACACCTCCATTCTATGACTTCACACACCTCGGTTCTGTGAGTTCACACACCTCCATTCTGAGTTCATACACCTCCATTCTGTGACTTCACACACCTGCAATCTGACTTCACACACCTCCATTTTATGACTTCAAACACTTCCGTTCTGTGACTTCAAAAACCTCCATTCTATGACTTCACACACCTCCTTTCTATGACTTCACACACCTCGATTCTGTGACTTCACACACCTCCATTCTGAGTTCATACACTTCCATTCTGTGACTTCACACACCTCCAATCTGACTTCACACACCTCCATTTTATGACTTCACACACTTCCATTCTGTGACTTCAAAAACCTCCATTCTATGACTTCACACACCTCCATTGTGACTTCACACACCATCATTCTATGAGTTCACACACCGCCATTCTGACTTCACTCACCTCCATTCTATGACTTCACACAGCTCCATTCTGACTTCACACACTTCCATTCTGTGACTTCAAAAACCTCCATTCTATGATTTCACACACCTCCATTCTGTGACTTCACACACCTCCATTCTGAGTTCAAACACCTCCGTTCTGTGACTTAACACACCTCCATTCTGTGACTTCACACACCTCCATTCTGACTTCGTACACCTCCATTCTGTGACTTCACACACCTCCATTCTGACTTCACACAGCTCCATTCTATGACTTCACACACCTCCATTCTGTGCCTTCACACACCTCCATTGTATGACTTAACACACCTTCATTCTTACTTATCAAACATTCATTCCATGATTTCACACACCTCCATTCTATGACTTCACAAACCTCCATTGTGACTTCACACACCTCCATTCTATGAGTTCACACACTCCATTCTGACTTCACACACCTCCATTCTATGACTTCACACAGCTAAATTCTGACTTCACACCTCCATTTGTGACTTCACACTCAACAATTTTGACTTCACACACCTCCATTCTGTGACTTCAGACACATATATTCTGTGACTTCACACACATCCATTTTGACTTCACACACTTCCATTCTAAGACTTCACACACCTCCATTCTGTGACTTCACACACCTCCATTCCGTGACTTCACACACCTCCATTCTATGAGATTACACACCACCATTATATGAGTTCACACACCTACATTGTGACTTCACACACCTCCATTCTATGACTTCACACACCTTAATTATTACTTCAGAATCATCCACTCCATGACTTCACACACCTCCATTCTATGACGTCACAAACCTCCGTTCTGTGACCTCACACACCTTCATTTTGAGGTCACACACCTCCATTCTGTGACTTCACACACCTCCATTCTGTCTTCACACACCTCCATTCTATGACTTCACACACTTCCTTTCTGTGACTTCACACACCTCCATTCTGTGACTTCACACACCTCCATTCTGTGACTTCACACACCTCCATTCTGTGACTTCACACAGCTCCATTCTGTGACTTAACACACATCCATTCTCTGACTTCACATACCTCCATTCTATGACTTCACACACCTCCATTCTGTGACTTCACACACCTCCATTCTGAGTTCAAACACCTCCGTTCTGTGACTTAACACACCTCCATTCTGTGACTTCACACACCTCCATTCTGAGTTCGCACACCTCCATTCTGTGACTTCACACACCTCCATTCTGACTTCACACAGCTCCATTCTATGACTTCACACACCTCCATTCTGTGCCTTCACACACCTCCATTGTATGACTTAACACACCTTCATTCTTACTTAACAAACATTCATTCTATGATTTCACACACCTCCATTCTATGACTTCACACAGCTCAATTCTGTGACTTCACACACCTCCATTATGACTTCACACACATCCATTCTATGACTTCACACACCTCCATTCTATGACTTCACACACCTCGGTTCTGTGAGTTCACACACCTCCATTCTGAGTTCATACACCTCCATTCTGTGACTTCACACACCTGCAATCTGACTTCACACACCTCCATTTTATGACTTCAAACACTTCCATTCTGTGACTTCAAAAACCTCCATTCTATGACTTCACACACCTCCATTCTATGACTTCACACACCTCGATTCTGTGACTTCACACACCTCCATTCTGAGTTCATACACTTCCATTCTGTGACTTCACACACCTCCAATCTGACTTCACACACCTCCATTTTATGACTTCACACACTTCCATTCTGTGACTTCAAAAACCTCCATTCTATGACTTCACACACCTCCATTCTGTGACTTCACACACCTCCATTCTGACTTCGTACACCTCCATTCTGTGACTTCACACACCTTCATTCTGACTTCACACAGCTCCATTCTATGACTTCACACACCTCCATTCTTTGCCTTCACACACCTCCATTGTATGACTTAACACACCTTCATTCTTACTTATCAAACATTCATTCCATGATTTCACACACCTCCATTCTATGATTTCACACAGCTCAATTCTGTGACTTCACACACCTCCATTCTGTGACTTTACACACCTCAATTCTGTGACTTCACACACCTCCATTATGACTTCACACACATCCATTCTATGACTTCACACACCTCCATTCTATGACTTCACACACCTCGATTCTGTGACTTCACACACCTCAATTCTGAGTTCACACACCTCCATTCTGTGACTTCACACACCTCCAATCTGACTTCACACACCTCCATTTTATGACTTCACACACTTCCATTCTGTGACTTCAAAAACCTCCATTGTATGACTTCACACACCTCCATTGTGACTTCACACACCATCATTCTATGAGTTCACACACCGCCATTCTGACTTCACTCACCTCCATTCTATGACTTCACACAGCTCCATTCTGACTTCACACAGCTCCATTCTATGACTTTGCACACATCTATTCTGACTTCACACACCTGCATTCTGTGACTTCACATACCTCCATTCTGATTTCACACACCTCCATTCTCTGACGTCAAACACCTCCATTCTGTGACTTTACACACCTCCATTCTATGACTTCACACACCGCCATTCTATGACTTCACACACCCCCATTGTGTGACTTCACACACCTCCATTCTATGACTTCACACACCTCCATTCTGTGACTTCACACACGTCCATTCTGAGTTCACACACCTCCATTTTGTGATTTCACACACCTCCATTCTCTGACTTCACACACCTCCATTCCATGACTTCACACACTTCCATTCTGTGACTTCAAAAACCTCCATTCTATGACTTCACACACCTCCATTGTGACTTCACACACCATCATTCTATGAGTTCACACACCGCCATTCTGACTTCACTCACCTCCATTCTATGACTTCACACAGCTCCATTCTGACTTCATACAGCTCCATTCTATGACTTCGCACACTTCTATTCTGACTTCACAGACCTCCATTCTGTGACTTCACACACCTCCATTCTATGACTTTACACACCTCCATTCTATAACTTAACACACCTATATTGTAACTTCACACACCTCCATTCTATGAGTTCACACACCTGCATTGTGACTTCACACACCTCCATTCTATGACTTCACCCACCAACATTCCGACTTCACACACCTCCAGTTTGACTTCATACGCCTCAGTTCTTTACCTTCACACACCTCCATTCTATCATTTCACACACTTCCATTCTATGACTTCACACACCTAGATTCTATGACTTCACACACATCATTTCTGAGTTGACACACCTCCATTCTGTGATTTCACACACCTCCAATCTGACTTCACACACCTCCATTCTATGACTTCACACACCTCCATTGTGACTTCACACACCTCCATTATATGAGTTCACACACTCCATTCTGACTTCACACACCTCCATTCTATGACTTCACACAGCTAAATTCTGACTTCACACCTCCATTTGTGACTTCACACTCCACAATTTTGACTTCACACACCTCCATTCTGTGACTTCAGACACATATATTCTGTGACTTCACACACATCCATTTTGACTTCACACACTTCCATTCTAAGACTTCACACACCTCCATTCTGTGACTTCACACACCTTTATTGTTTGACTTCACACACCTCCATTCCATGAGATTACACACCACCATTATATGAGTTCACACACCTACATTGTGACTTCACACACCTCCATTCTATGACTTCACACACCTTAATTATTACTTCAGAATCATCCACTCCATGACTTCACACAACTCCATTCTATGACGTCACAAACCTCCGTTCTGTGACCTCACACACCTTCATTTTGAGGTCACACACCTCCATTCTGTGACTTCACACACCTCCATTCTGTCTTCACACACCTCCATTCTATGACTTCACACACTTCCTTTCTGTGACTTCACACACCTCCATTCTGTGACTTCACACACCTCCATTCTGTGACTTCACACAGCTCCATTCTGTGACTTAACACACATCCATTCTCTGACTTCACATACCTCCATTCTATGACTTCACACACCTCCATTCTGTGACTTCACACACCTCCATTTTGGGTTCACACACATCCAATCTGTGACTTCACACCCCTCCAATCTGTGACTTCACACACCTCCATTCTATGACTTCACACAACTCCATTCTATGACTTCAAACACCTCCATTCTGTGACATCACACACCTCCATTCTATGACTTCACACATCTCCATTCTGTGACTTCACACACCACCATTCTATGATTTCATACACCTCCATTCTGTGACTTCACACACCTCCATTCTATGACTTCACACACCTCCATTCTATAACTTAACACACCTATATTGTGACTTCACACACCTCCATTCTATGAGTTCCCACACCTGCATTGTAACTTCACACACCTCCATTCTATGACTTCCCCCACCAACATTCCGACTTCACACACCTCCATTTTGACTTTACACGCCTCGGTTCTGTGCCTTCACACACCTCCGTTCTATGATTTCACAAACTTCCATTCTATGACTTCACACACCTAGATTCTATGACTTCACACACCTCATTTCTGAGTTGACACACCTCCATTCTGTGATTTCACACACCTCCAATCTGACTTCACACACCTCCATTCTATGACTTCACACATCCATTCTATGAGTTCACACACTCCATTCTGACTTCACACACCTCCATTCTATGACTTCACACAGCTAAATTCTGACTTCACACCTCCATTTGTGACTTCACACTCCACAATTTTGACTTCACACACCTCTATTCTGTGACTTCACACACGTCCATTCTGTGACTTCACACACATCCATTTTGACTTCACACACTTCCATTCTTTGACTTCACACACCTCCATTCTGTGGCTTCACACACCTCCATTCCATGACTTCACACACCTCCATTCTATGAGATTACACACCACCATTCTATGAGTTCACACACCTACATTTTGACTTCACACACCTCCATTCTATGACTTCACATACCTTCATTATTACTTCAGAATCATCCATTCTATGACTTCACACACCTCCATTCTGAGTTCAAACACCTCCGTTCTGTGACTTAACACACCTCCATTCTGTGACTTCAAACACCTCCATTCTGAGTTCGCACTCCTCCATTCTGTGACTTCACACACCTCAATTCTGACTTCACACAGCTCCATTCTATGACTTCACACACCTCCATTCTGTGCCTTCACACACCTCCATTGTATGACTTAACACACCTTCATTCTTACTTAACAAACATTCATTCTATGATTTCACACACCTCAATTCTATGACTTCACACAGCTCAATTCTGTGACTTCATACACCTCCATTCTGTGACTTCACACACCTCAATTCTGTGACTTCACACACCTCCATTTGACTTCACACACATCCATTCTATGAGTTCACACACCTCCATTCTATGACTTCACACACTTCGATTATGTGACTTCACACACCTCCATTCTGAGTTCACACATCTCCATTCTGTGACTTCACACACCTCCAATCTGACTTCACACACCTCCATTTTATGACTTCACACACTTCCATTCTGTGACTTCAAAAAACTCCATTGTATGACTTCACACACCTCCATTGTGACTTCACACACCATCATTCTATGAGTTCACACACCGCCATTCTGACTTCACTCACCTCCATTCTATGACTTCACACAGCTCCATTCTGACTTCACACAGCTCCATTCTATGACTTTGCACACATCTATTCTGACTTCACACACCTGCATTCTGTGACTTCACACACCTCCATTCTGATTTCACACACCTCCATTCTCTGACGTCAAACACCTCCATTCTGTGACTTCACACACCTCCATTCTATGACTTCACACACCTCCATTCTATGACTTCACACACCCCCATTGTGTGACTTCACACACCTCCATTCTATGACTTCACACACCTCCATTCTGTGACTTCACACACCTCCATTCTGAGTTCACACACCTCCATTTTGTGATTTCACACACCTCCATTCTGTGACTTCACACACCTCCATTCTATGACTTCACACACTTCCATTATGTGACTTCAAAAACCTCCATTCTATGACTTCACACACCTGCATTGTGACTTCACACACCATCATTCTATGAGTTCACACACCGCCATTCTGACTTCACTCACCTCCATTCTATGACTTCACACAGCTCCATTCTGACTTCACACAGCTCCATTCTATGACTTCGCACACTTCTATTCTGACTTCACAGACCTCCATTCTGTGACTTCATACACCTCCATTCTATGACTTCACACACCTCCATTCTATAACTTAACACACCTATATTGTGACTTAACACACCTCCATCTATGAGTTCACACACCTGCATTGTGACTTCACACACCTCCATTCTATGACTTCACCCACCAACATTCCGACTTCACACACCTCCATTTTGACTTCACACGCCTCAGTTCTTTGCCTTCACACACCTCCATTCTATGATTTCACACACTTCCATTCTATGACTTCACACACCTAGATTCTATGACTTCACACACATCATTTCTGAGTTGACACACCTCCATTCTGTGATTTCACACACCTCCAATCTGACTTCACACACCTCCATTCTATGACTTCACACACCTCCATTGTGACTTCACACACCTCCATTCTATGAGTTCACACACCTCCATTCTGACTTCACACACCTCTATTCTATGACTTCACACAGCTAACTTTTGACTTCACACCTCCATTTGTGACTTCACACTCCACAATTTTGATTTCACACACCTCAATTCTGTGGCTTCACACACATATATTCTGTGACTTCACACACATCCATTTTGACTTCACACACTTCCATTCTATGACTTCACACACCTCCATTCTGTGACTTCACACACCTTTATTGTTTGACTTCACACACCTCCATTCTATGAGATTGCACACCATCATTATATGAGTTCACACACCTACATTGTGACTTCACACACCTCCATTCTATGACTTCACACACCTTAATTATTACTTCAGAATCGTCCATTCTATGACTTCACACACCTCCATTCTATGACTTCACAAACCTCCATTCTCTGACCTCACACACCTTCATTTTGAGGTCACACACCTCCATTCTGTGACTTCACACACCTCCATTCTGACTTCACATACCTCCATTCTATGACTTCACAAACTTCCTTTCTGTGACTTCACACACCTCCATTCTGTGACTTCACACACCTCCATTCTGTCACTTCACACACCTCCATTCTGTGACTTCACACAGCTCCATTCTGTGACTTAACACACATCCACTCTGTGAGTTCACACACCTCCATTCTATGATTTCACACACCTCCATTCTGTAACTTCACACACCTCCATTTTGGGTTCACACACCTCCTATCTGTGATTTCACACCCCTCCATTCTCTGACTTCACACACCTCCATTCTATGACTTCACACACCTCCATTCTATGTCTTCACACACGTCCATTCTATGATTTTACACACCTCCATTCTGTGAAATCACACACCTTCATTCTATAACTTAACACATCTGTATTGTGACTTCACACACCTCCATCCTATGACTTCACACACCTCCGTTCTATGACTTCAAACACCTCCATTCTGTGACTTCACACACCTCCATTCTATAACTTCACACACCTCCATTTTGTGACTTCACACACCTCCATTCTATGACTTCACACACCTCCATTCTATGACATCACACATCTCCATTCTATGACTGCACACATCTCCATTCTGTGACTTCACACACCACCATTCTATGATTTCATACACCTCCATTCTGTGACTTCACACACCTCCATTCTATGACTTCACACACCTCCATTCTATAACTTAACACACCTATATTGTGACTTCACACACCTCCATTCTATGAGTTCACACACCTGCATTGTGACTTCACACACCTCCATTCTATGACTTCACCCACCAACATTCCGACTTCACACACCTCCATTTTGACTTTACACGCCTCAGTTCTGTGCCTTCACACACCTCCATTCTATGATTTCACAAACTTCCATTCTATGACTTCACACACCTAGATTCTATGACTTCACACACTTCATTTCTGAGTTGACACACCTCCATTCTGTGATTTCACACACCTCCAATCTGACTTCACACACCTCCATTCTATGACTTCACACACCTCCATTCTATGAGTTCACACACTCCATTCTGACTTCACACACCTCCATTCTGTGACTTCACACACGTCCATTCTGTGACTTCACACACATCCATTTTGACTTCACACACTTCCATTCTTTGACTTCACACACCTCCATTCTGTGACTTCACACACCTCCATTCCATGACTTCACACACCTCCATTCTATGAGATTACACACCACCATTCTATGAGTTCACACACCTACATTGTGACTTCACACACCTCCATTCTATGAGTTCACACACCTGCATTGTGACTTCACACACCTCCATTCTATGACTTCACCCACCAACATTCCGACATCACACACCTCCATTTTGACTTTACAAGCCTCAGTTCTGTGCCTTCACACACCTCCATTCTATGATTTCACAAACTTCCATTCTATGACTTCACACACCTAGATTCTATGACTTCACACACATCATTTCTGAGTTGACACACCTCCATTCTGTGATTTCACACACCTCCAATCTGACTTCACACACCTCCATTCTATGACTTCACACACCTCCATTGTGACTTCACACACCTCCATTCTATGACTTCACACACCTCCATTCTGACTTCACACACCTCCATTCTATGACTTCACACAGCTAAATGTTGACTTCACACCTCCATTTGTGACTTCACACTCCACAATTTTGACTTCACACACCTCAATTCTGTGGCTTCACACACATATATTCTGTGACTTCACACAAATCCATTTTGACTTCACACACTTCCATTCTATGACTTCACACACCTCCATTCTGTGACTTCACACACCTCCATTCCATGACTTCACACACCTCCATTCTATGAGATTACACACCACCATTCTATGAGTTCACACACCTACATTGTGACTTCACACACCTCCATTCTATGACTTCACACACCTCCATTCTATAACTTAACACACCTATATTGTGACTTCACACACCTCCATTCTATGAGTTCACACACCTGCATTGTGACTTCACACACCTCCATTCTATGACTTCACCCACCAACATTCCGACTTCACACACCTCCATTTTGACTTTACACGCCTCAGTTCTGTGCCTTCACACACCTCCATTCTATGATTTCACAAACTTCCATTCTATGACTTCACACACCTAGATTCTATGACTTCACACACTTCATTTCTGAGTTGACACACCTCCATTCTCTGATTTCACACACCTCCAATCTGACTTCACACACCTCCATTCTATGACTTCACACACCTCCATTCTATGAGTTCACACACTCCATTCTGACTTCACACACCTCCATTCTGTGACTTCACACACGTCCATTCTGTGACTTCACACACATCCATTTTGACTTCACACACTTCCATTCTTTGACTTCACACACCTCCATTCCATGACTTCACACACCTCCATTCTATGAGATTACACACCACCATTCTATGAGTTCACACACCTACATTGTGACTTCACACACCTCCATTCTATGACTTCACACACCTTCATTATTACTTCAGAATCATCCATTCTATGACTTCCCACACCTCCATTCTATGACTTCACACACCTAGATTCTGTGACTTCACACACCTCCATTCTGAGTTAACACACCTCCATAAAATGACTTCACACACCTCCATTCTGTGACTTCGCACACCTCCATTCTGACTTCACACAGCTCCATTCTCTGACTTCCCACACCTCCATTCTATGATTTCACACACCTCCATTCTATGACTTCACACACCTCCATTTTGTGACTTCACACACCTCCATTCTGAGTTCAAACACCTCCCTTCTGTGACTTAAGACACCTCCATTCTGTGACTTCACACACCTCCATTCTGAGTTCGCACACCTCCATTCTGTGACTTCACACACCTCCATTCTGACTTCACACAGCTCCAATCTATGACTTCACACACCTCCATTCTGTGCCTTCACACACCTCCATTGCATGACTTAACACACCTTCATTCTATGATTTCACACACCTCCATTCTATGACTTCACACAGCTCAATTCTGTGACTTCTCACACCTCCATTATGACTTCACACACATCCATTCTATGACTTCACACACCTCCATTCTATGACTTCACACACCTCGATTCTGTGAGTTCACACACCTCCATTCTGAGTTCATACACCTCCATTCTGTGACTTCACACACCTCCAATCTGACTTCACACACCTCCATTTTATGACTTCACACACTTCCATTCTGTGACTTCAAAAACCTCCATTCTATGACTTCACACACCTCCATTCTATGACTTCACACAACTCGATTCTGTGACTTCACACACCTCCATTCTGACTTCACACACCTGCATTCTGTGACTTCACACACCTCCAATCTGACTTCACACACCTCCATTTTATGACTTCACTCAATTCCATTCTGTGACTTCAAAATCTCCTTTCTATGACTTCACACACCTCCATTGTGACTTCACACACCATCATTCTATGAGTTCACACACCGCCATTCTGACTTCACTCACCTCCATTCTATGACTTCACACAGCTCCATTCTGACTTCACACAGCTCCATTCTATTGCTTTGCACACATCTATTCTGACTTCACACACCTGCATTCTGTGACTTCACACACCTCCATTCTGATTTCACACACCTCCATTCTCTGACGTCAAACACCTCCATTCTGTGACTTCACACACCTCCATTCTATGACTTCACACACCGCCATTCTATGACTTCACACACCCCCATTGTGTGACTTCACACACCTCCATTCTATGACTTCACACACCTCCATTCTGTGACTTCACACACCTCCATTCTGAGTTCACACACCTCCATTTTGTGATTTCACACACCTCCATTCTGTGACTTCACACACCTCCGTTCTATGACTTCACACACTTCCATTCTGTGACTTCAAAAACCTCCATTCTATGACTTCACACACCTCCATTGTGACTTCACACACCATCATTCTATGAGTTCACACACCGCCATTCTGACTTCACTCACCTCCATTCTATGACTTCACAAACTTCCTTTCTGTGACTTCACACACCTCCATTCTGTGACTTCACACACCTCCATTCTGTCACTTCACACACCTCCATTCTGTGACTTCACACAGCTCCATTCTGTGACTTAACACACATCCATTCTGTGAGTTCACACACCTCCATTCTATGACTTCACACACCTCCATTCTGTGACTTCACACACCTCCATTTTGGGTTCACACACCTCCTATCTGTGACTTCACACCCCTCCATTCTCTGACTTCACACACCTCCATTCTATGACTTCACACACCTCCATTCTATGTCTTCACACAGGTCCATTCTATGATTTTACACACCTCCATTCTGTGACTTCACACACCTCCATTCTATAACTTAACACACCTATATTGTGACTTCACACACCTCCATTCTATGACTTCACACACCTCCGTTCTATGACTTCAAACACCTCCATTCTGTGACTTCACACACCTCCATTCTATAACTTCACACACCTCCATTTTGTGACTTCACACACCTCCATTCTATAACTTAACACACCTATATTGTGACTTCACACACCTCCATTCTATGAGTTCACACACCTGCATTGTGACTTCACACACCTCCATTCTATGACTTCACCCACCAACATTCCGACTTCACACACCTCCATTTTGACTTTACACGCCTCAGTTCTGTGCCTTCACACACCTCCATTCTATGATTTCACAAACTTCCATTCTATGACTTCACACACCTAGATTCTATGACTTCACACACCTCATTTCTGAGTTGACACACCTCCATTCTGTGATTTCACACACCTCCAATCTGACTTCACACACCTCCATTCTATGACTTCACACACCTCCATTCTATGAGTTCACACACTCCATTCTGACTTCACACACCTCCATTCTGTGACTTCACACAGCTCCATTCCATGACTTCACACACCTCCATTCTATGAGATTACACACCACCATTCTATGAGTTCACACACCTACATTGTGACTTCACACCCCTCCATTCTATGACTTCACACACCTTCATTATTACTTCAGAATCATCCATTCTATGACTTCCCACACCACCATTCTATGAATTCACACACCTCCATTCTGAGTTAACACACCTCCATTCTGTGACTTCACTCACCTCCATTCTGACTTCACACAGCTCCATAAAATGACTTCACTCACCTCCATTCTGTGACTTCACACACTTCCATTCTGTGACTTCAAAAACCTCCATTCTATGACTTCACACACCTGCATTGTGACTTCACACACCATCATTCTATGAGTTCACATACCGCCATTCTGACTTCACTCACCTCCATTCTATGACTTCACACAGCTCCATTCTGACTTCACACAGCTCCATTCTATGACTTCGCACACTTCTATTCTGACTTCACAGACCTCCATTCTGTGACTTCACACACCTCCATTCTATGACTTCACACACCTCCATTCTATAACTTAACACACCTATATTGTGACTTAACACACCTCCATTCTATGAGTTCACACACCTGCATTGTGACTTCACACACCTCCATTCTATGACTTCACCCACCAATATTCCGACTTCACACACCTCCATTTTGACTTCACACGCCTCAGTTCTTTGCCTTCACACATATCCATTCTATGATTTCACACACTTCCATTCTATGACTTCACACACATAGATTCTATGACTTCACACACCTCATTTCTGAGATGACACACCTCCATTCTGTGATTTCACACACCTCCAATCTGACATCACACACCTACATTCTATGACTTCACACACCTCCATTGTGACTTCACACACCTCCATTCTATGAGTTCACACACCTCCATTCTGACTTCACACACTTCCATTCTATGACTTCACACACCTCCATTCTGTGACTTCACACACCTCCATTCCGTGACTTCACACACCTCCATTCTAAGAGATTACACACCACCATTATATGAGTTCACACACCTATATTGTGACTTCACACACCTCCATTCTATGACTTCGCACACCTTAATTATTACTTCAGAATCATCCATTCTATGACTTCACACACCTCCATTCTATGACTTCACAAACCTCCGTTCTGTGACCTCACACACCTTCATTTTGAGGTCACACACCTCCATTCTGTGACTTCACACACCTCCATTCTGACTTCACACACCTCCATTCTATGACTTCACACACTTCCTTTCTGTGACTTCACACACCTCCATTCTGTGACTTCACATACCTCCATTCTGTGACTTCACACACCTTCATTCTGTGACTTCACACAGCTCCATTCTGTGACTTAACACACATCCATTCTGTGAATTCACACACTCCATTCAATGACTTCACACACCTCCATTCTATGACTTCACACACCTCCATTATGGGTTCACACACCTCCAATCTGTGATTTCACACCCCACCATTCTGTGACTTCACACACCTCCATTCTATGACTTCACACACCTCCATTCTATGACTTCACACACCTCCATTCTATGATTTTACACACCTCCATTCTGTGACTTCACACAACTCCATTCTATAACTTAACACACCTATATTGTGACTTCACACACCTCCATTCTATGACTTCACACACCTCCATTCTATGACTTCAAACACCTCCATTCTGTGACTTCACACACCTCCATTCTATGATTTCACACACCTCCATTCTGTGACTTCACACACCTCCATTATATGACTTCACACACCTTAATTATTACTTCAGAATCGTCCATTCTATGACTTCACACGCCTCCATTCTATGACTTCACAAACCTCCGTTCTCTGACCTCACACACCTTCATTTTGAGGTCACACACCTCCATTCTGTGACTTCACACACCTCCATTCTGATTTCACACACCTCCATTCTATGACTTCACAAACTTCCTTTCTGTGACTTCACACACCTCCATTCTGTGACTTCACACACCTCCATTCTGTCACTTCACACACCTCCATTCTGTGACTTCACACAGCTCCATTCTGTGACTTAACACACATCCATTCTGTGAGTTCACACACCTCCATTCTATGATTTCACACACCTCCATTCTGTGACTTCACACACCTACATTTTGGGTTCACACACCTCCTATCTGTGACTTCACACCCCTCCATTCTCTGACTTCACACACCTCCATTCTATGACTTCACACACCTCCATTCTATGTCTTCACACACGTCCATTCTATGATTTTACACACCTCCATTCTGTGAATTCACACACCTCCATTCTATAACTTAACACACTTATATTGTGACTTCACACACCTCCATTCTATGACTTCACACACCTCCGTTCTATGACTTCAAACACCTCCATTCTGTGACTTCACACACCTCCATTCTATAACTTCACACACCTCCATTTTGTGACTTCACACACCTCCATTCTATGACTTCACACACCTCCATTCTATGACATCACACATCTCCATTCTATGACTGCACACATCTCCATTCTGTGACTTCACACACCACCATTCTATGATTTCATACACCTCCATTCTGTGACTTCACACACCTCCATTCTATGACTTCACACACCTCCATTCTATAACTTAACACACCTATATTGTGACTTCACACACCTCCATTCTATGAGTTCACACACCTGCATTGTGACTTCACACACCTCCATTCTATGACTTCACCCACTAACATTCCGACTTCACACACCTCCATTTTGACTTTACACGCCTCAGTTCTGTGCCTTCACACACCTCCATTCTATGATTTCACAAACTTCCATTCTATGACTTCACACACCTAGATTCTATGACTTCACACACTTCATTTCTGAGTTGGCACACCTCCATTCTGTGATTTCACACACCTCCAATCTGACTTCACACACCTCCATTCTATGACTGCACACACCTCCATTCTATGAGTTCACACACTCCATTCTGACTTCACACACCTCCATTCTGTGACTTCACACACGTCCATTCTGTGACTTCACACACATCCATTCTGTGACTTCACACACTTCCGTTCTTTGACTTCACACACCTCCATTCTGTGACTTCACACACCTCCATTCCATGACTTCACACACCTCCATTCTATGAGATTACACACCACCATTCTATGAGTTCACACACCTACATTGTGACTTCACACACCTCCATTCTATGACTTCACACACCTTCATTATTACTTCAGAATCATCCATTCTATGACTTCCCACACCTCCATTCTATGACTTCACACACCTAGATTCTGTGACTTCACACACCTCCATTCTGAGTTAACACACCTCCATTCTGTGACTTCACACACCTCCATTCTGACTTCACACAGCTCCATAAAATGACTTCACACACCTCCATTCTGTGACTTCGCACACCTCCATTCTGACTTCACACAGCTCCATTCTCTGACTTCCCACACCTCCATTCTATGATTTCACACACCTCCATTCTATGACTTCACACACCTCCATTTTGTGACTTCACACACCTCCATTCTGAGTTCAAACACCTCCCTTCTGTGACTTAACACACCTCCATTCTGTGACTTCACACACCTCCATTCTGAGTTCGCACACCTCCATTCTGTGACTTCACACACCTCCATTCTGACTTCACACAGCTCCATTCTATGACTTCACACACCTCCATTCTGTGCCTTCACACACCTCCATTGTATGACTTAACACACCTTCATTCTTACTTAACAAACATTCATTCTATGATTTCACACACCTCCATTCTATGACTTCACACAGCTCAATTCTGTGACTTCTCACACCTCCATTATGACTTCACTCACATCCATTCTATGACTTCACACACCTCCATTCTATGACTTCACACACCTCGATTCTGTGAGTTCACACACCTCCATTCTGAGTTCATACACCTCCATTCTGTGACTTCACACACCTCCAATCTGACTTCACACACCTCCATTTTATGACTTCACACACTTCCATTCTGTGACTTCAAAAACCTCCATTCTATGACTTCACACACCTCCATTCTATGACTTCACACAACTCGATTCTGTGACTTCACACACCTCCATTCTGACTTCACACACCTGCATTCTGTGACTTCACACACCTCCAATCTGACTTCACACACCTCCATTTTATGACTTCACTCAATTCCATTCTGTGACTTCAAAACCTCCATTCTATGACTTCACACACCTCCATTGTGACTTCACACACCATCATTCTATGAGTTCACACACCGCCATTCTGACTTCACTCACCTCCATTCTATGACTTCACACAGCTCCATTCTGACTTCACACAGCTCCATTCTATGACTTTGCACACATCTATTCTGACTTCACACACCTGCATTCTGTGACTTCACACACCTCCATTCTGATTTCACACACCTCCATTCTCTGACGTCAAACACCTCCATTCTGTGACTTCACACACCTCCATTCTATGACTTCACACACCTCCATTCTATGACTTCACACACCCCCATTGTGTGACTTCACACACCTCCATTCTATGACTTCACACACCTCCATTCTGTGACTTCACACACCTCCATTCTGAGTTCACACAGCTCCATTCTATGACTTCGCACACTTCTATTCTGACTTCACACCCCTCCATTCTCTGACTTCACACACCTCCATTCTATGACTTCACACACCTCCATTCTATGTCTTTACACACGTCCATTCTATGATTTTACACACCTCCATTCTGTGAATTCACACACCTCCATTCTATAACTTAACACACCTATATTGTGACTTCACACACCTCCATTCTATGACTTCACACACCTCCGTTCTATGACTTCAAACACCTCCATTCTGTGACTTCACACACCTCCATTCTATAACTTCACACACCTCCATTTTGTGACTTCACACACCTCCATTCTATGACTTCACACACCTCCATTCTATGACATCACACATCTCCATTCTATGACTGCACACATCTCCATTCTGTGACTTCACACACCACCATTCTATGATTTCATACACCTCCATTCTGTGACTTCACACACCTCCATTCTATGACTTCACACACCTCCATTCTATAACTTAACACACCTATATTGTGACTTCACACACCTCCATTCTATGAGTTCACACACCTGCATTGTGACTTCACACACCTCCATTCTATGACTTCACCCACCAACATTCCGACTTCACACACCTCCATTTTGACTTTACACGCCTCAGTTCTGTGCCTTCACACACCTCCATTCTATGATTTCACAAACTTCCATTCTATGACTTCACACACCTAGATTCTATGACTTCACACACTTCATTTCTGAGTTGGCACACCTCCATTCTGTGATTTCACACACCTCCAATCTGACTTCACACACCTCCATTCTATGACTGCACACACCTCCATTCTATGAGTTCACACACTCCATTCTGACTTCACACACCTCCATTCTGTGACTTCACACACGTCCATTCTGTGACTTCACACACATCCATTCTGTGACTTCACACACTTCCGTTCTTTGACTTCACACACCTCCATTCTGTGACTTCACACACCTCCATTCCATGACTTCACACACCTCCATTCTATGAGATTACACACCACCATTCTATGAGTTCACACACCTACATTGTGACTTCACACACCTCCATTCTATGACTTCACACACCTTCATTATTACTTCAGAATCATCAATTCTATGACTTCCCACACCTCCATTCTATGACTTCACACACCTAGATTCTGTGACTTCACACACCTCCATTCTGAGTTAACACACCTCCATTTTGTGACTTCACACACCTCCATTCTGACTTCACACAGCTCCATAAAATGACTTCACACACCTCCATTCTGTGACTTCGCACACCTCCATTCTGACTTCACACAGCTCCATTCTCTGACTTCCCACACCTCCATTCTATGATTTCACACACCTCCATTCTATGACTTCACACACCTCCATTTTGTGACTTCACACACCTCCATTCTGAGTTCAAACACCTCCCTTCTGTGACTTAACACACCTCCATTCTGTGACTTCACACACCTCCATTCTGAGTTCGCACACCTCCATTCTGTGACTTCACACACCTCCATTCTGACTTCACACAGCTCCATTCTATGACTTCACACACCTCCATTCTGTGCCTTCACACACCTCCATTGTATGACTTAACACACCTTCATTCTTACTTAACAAACATTCATTCTATGATTTCACACACCTCCATTCTATGACTTCACACAGCTCAATTCTGTGACTTCTCACACCTCCATTATGACTTCACACACATCCATTCTATGACTTCACACACCTCCATTCTATGACTTCACACACCTCGATTCTGTGAGTTCACACACCTCCATTCTGAGTTCATACACCTCCATTCTGTGACTTCACACACCTCCAATCTGACTTCACACACCTCCATTTTATGACTTCACACACTTCCATTCTGTGACTTCAAAAACCTCCATTCTATGACTTCACACACCTCCATTCTATGACTTCACACAACTCGATTCTGTGACTTCACACACCTCCATTCTGACTTCACACACCTGCATTCTGTGACTTCACACACCTCCAATCTGACTTCACACACCTCCATTTTATGACTTCACTCAATTCCATTCTGTGACTTCAAAAACCTCCATTCTATGACTTCACACACCTCCATTGTGACTTCACACACCATCATTCTATGAGTTCACACACCGCCATTCTGACTTCACTCACCTCCATTCTATGACTTCACACAGCTCCATTCTGACTTCACACAGCTCCATTCTATGACTTTGCACACATCTATTCTGACTTCACACACCTGCATTCTGTGACTTCACACACCTCCATTCTGATTTCACACACCTCCATTCTCTGACGTCAAACACCTCCATTCTGTGACTTCACACACCTCCATTCTATGACTTCACACACCGCCATTCTATGACTTCACACACCCCCATTGTGTGACTTCACACACCTCCATTCTATGACTTCACACACCTCCATTCTGTGACTTCACACACCTCCATTCTGAGTTCACACACCTCCATTTTGTGATTTCACACACCTCCATTCTGTGACTTCACACACCTCCATTCTATGACTTCACACACTTCCATTCTGTGACTTCAAAAACCTCCATTCTATGACTTCACACACCTCCATTGTGACTTCACACACCATCATTCTATGAGTTCACACACCGCCATTCTGACTTCACTCACCTCCATTCTATGACTTCACAAACTTCCTTTCTGTGACTTCACACACCTCCATTCTGTGCCTTCACACACCTCCATTCTGTCACTTCACACACCTCCATTCTGTGACTTCACACAGCTCCATTCTGTGACTTAACACACATCCATTCTGTGAGTTCACACACCTCCATTCTATGACTTCACACACCTCCATTCTGTGACTTCACACACCTCCATTTTGGGTTCACACACCTCCTATCTGTGACTTCACACCCCTCCATTCTCTGACTTCACACACCTCCATTCTATGACTTCACACACCTCCATTCTATGTCTTCACACAGGTCCATTCTATGATTTTACACACCTCCATTCTGTGACTTCACACACCTCCATTCTATAACTTAACACACCTATATTGTGACTTCACACACCTCCATTCTATGACTTCACACACCTCCGTTCTATGACTTCAAACACCTCCATTCTGTGACTTCACACACCTCCATTCTATAACTTCACACACCTCCATTTTGTGACTTCACACACCTCCATTCTATGACTTCACACACCTCCATTCTATGATATCACACACCTCCATTCTGTGACTTCACACACCTCCATTCCATGACTTCACACACCTCCATTCTATGAGATTACACACCACCATTCTATGAGTTCACACACCTACATTGTGACTTCACACACCTCCATTCTATAACTTCAGACACCTTCATTATTACTTCAGAATCATCCATTCTATGACTTCCCACACCACCATTCTATGACTTCACACACCTCCATTCTGAGTTAACACACCTCCATTCTGTGACTTCACTCACCTCCATTCTGACTTCACACAGCTCCATAAAATGACTTCACACACCTCCATTCTGTGACTTCACACACTTCCATTCTGTGACTTCAAAAACCTCCATTCTATGACTTCACACACCTGCATTGTGACTTCACACACCATCATTCTATGAGTTCACACACCGCCATTCTGACTTCACTCACCTACATTCTATGACTTCACACAGCTCCATTCTGACTTCACACAGCTCCATTCTATGACTTCGCACACTTCTATTCTGACTTCACAGACCTCCATTCTGTGACTTCACACACCTCCATTCTATGACTTCACACACCTCCATTCTATAACTTAACACACCTATATTGTGACTTAACACACCTCCATTCTATGAGTTCACACACCTGCATTGTGACTTCACACACCTCCATTCTATGACTTCACCCACCAATATTCCGACTTCACACACCTCCATTTTGACTTCACACGCCTCAGTTCTTTGCCTTCACACATCTCCATTCTATGATTTCACACACTTCCATTCTATGACTTCACACACATAGATTCTATGACTTCACACACCTCATTTCTGAGATGACACACCTCCATTCTGTGATTTCACACACCTCCAATCTGACATCACACACCTACATTCTATGACTTCACACACCTCCATTGTGACTTCACACACCTCCATTCTATGAGTTCACACACCTCCATTCTGACTTCACACACTTCCATTCTATGACTTCACACACCTCCATTCTGTGACTTCACACACCTCCATTCCGTGACTTCACACACCTCCATTCTAAGAGATTACACACCACCATTATATGAGTTCACACACCTATATTGTGACTTCACACACCTCCATTCTATGACTTCGCACACCTTAATTATTACTTCAGAATCATCCATTCTATGACTTCACACACCTCCATTCTATGACTTCACAAACCTCCGTTCTGTGACCTCACACACCTTCATTTTGAGGTCACACACCTCCATTCTGTGACTTCACACACCTCCATTCTGACTTCACACACCTCCATTCTATGACTTCACACACTTCCTTTCTGTGACTTCACACACCTCCATTCTGTGACTTCACACACCTCCATTCTGTGACTTCACACACCTTCATTCTGTGACTTCACACAGCTCCATTCTGTGACTTAACACACATCCATTCTGTGAATTCACACACTCCATTCAATGACTTCACACACCTACATTCTGTGACTTCACACACCTCCATTTTGGGTTCACACACCTCCAATCTGTGATTTCACACCCCACCATTCTGTGACTTCACACACCTCCATTCTATGACTTCACACACCTCCATTCTATGACTTCACACACCTCCATTCTATGATTTTACACACCTCCATTCTGTGACTTCACACAACTCCATTCTATAACTTAACACACCTATATTGTGACTTCACACACCTCCATTCTATGACTTCACACACCTCCATTCTATGACTTCAAACACCTCCATTCTGTGACTTCACACACCTCCATTCTATGATTTCACACACCTCCATTCTGTGACTTCACACACCTCCATTATATGACTTCACACACCTTAATTATTACTTCAGAATCGTCCATTCTATGACTTCACACGCCTCCATTCTATGACTTCACAAACCTCCGTTCTCTGACCTCACACACCTTCATTTTGAGGTCACACACCTCCATTCTGTGACTTCACAACCTCCATTCTGACTTCACACACCTCCATTCTATGACTTCACAAACTTCCTTTCTGTGACTTCACACACCCTCCATTCTGTGACTTCACACACCTCCATTCTGTCACTTCACACACCTCCATTCTTTGACTTCACACAGCTCCATTCTGTGACTTAACACACATCCATTCTGTGAGTTCACACACCTCCATTCTATGATTTCACACACCTCCATTCTGTGACTTCACACACCTACATTTTGGGTTCACACACCTCCTATCTGTGACTTCACACCCCTCCATTCTCTGACTTAACACACCTCCATTCTATGACTTCACACACCTCCATTCTATGTCTTTACACACGTCCATTCTATGATTTTACACACCTCCATTCTGTGAATTCACACACCTCCATTCTATAACTTAACACACCTATATTGTGACTTCACACACCTCCATTCTATGACTTCACACAACTCCGTTCTATGACTTCAAACACCTCCATTCTGTGACTTCACACACCTCCATTCTATAACTTCACACACCTCCATTTTGTGACTTCACACACCTCCATTCTATGACTTCACACACCTCCATTCTATGACATCACACATCTCCATTCTATGACTGCACACATCTCCATTCTGTGACTTCACACACCACCATTCTATGATTTCATACACCTCCATTCTGTGACTTCACACACCTCCATTCTATGACTTCACACACCTCCATTCTATAACTTAACACACCTATATTGTGACTTCACACACCTCCATTCTATGAGTTCACACACCTGCATTGTGACTTCACACACCTCCATTCTATGACTTCACCCACCAACATTCCGACTTCACACACCTCCATTTTGACTTTACACGCCTCAGTTCTGTGCCTTCACACACCTCCATTCTATGATTTCACAAACTTCCATTCTATGACTTCACACACCTAGATTCTATGACTTCACACACTTCATTTCTGAGTTGGCACACCTCCATTCTGTGATTTCACACACCTCCAATCTGACTTCACACACCTCCATTCTATGACTGCACACACCTCCATTCTATGAGTTCACACACTCCATTCTGACTTCACACACCTCCATTCTGTGACTTCACACACGTCCATTCTGTGACTTCACACACATCCATTCTGTGACTTCACACACTTCCGTTCTTTGACTTCACACACCTCCATTCTGTGACTTCACACACCTCCATTCCATGACTTCACACACCTCCATTCTATGAGATTACACACCACCATTCTATGAGTTCACACACCTACATTGTGACTTCACACACCTCCATTCTATGACTTCACACACCTTCATTATTACTTCAGAATCATCCATTCTATGACTTCCCACACCTCCATTCTATGACTTCACACACCTAGATTCTGTGACTTCACACACCTCCATTCTGAGTTAACACACCTCCATTCTGTGACTTCACACACCTCCATTCTGACTTCACACAGCTCCATAAAATGACTTCACACACCTCCATTCTGTGACTTCGCACACCTCCATTCTGACTTCACACAGCTCCATTCTCTGACTTCCCACACCTCCATTCTATGATTTCACACACCTCCATTCTATGACTTCACACACCTCCATTTTGTGACTTCACACACCTCCATTCTGAGTTCAAACACCTCCCTTCTGTGACTTAACACACCTCCATTCTGTGACTTCACAGACCTCCATTCTGAGTTCGCACACCTCCATTCTGTGACTTCACACACCTCCATTCTGACTTCACACAGCTCCATTCTATGACTTCACACACCTCCATTCTGTGCCTTCACACACCTCCATTGTATGACTTAACACACCTTCATTCTTACTTAACAAACATTCATTCTATGATTTCACACACCTCCATTCTATGACTTCACACAGCTCAATTCTGTGACTTCTCACACCTCCATTATGACTTCACACACATCCATTCTATGACTTCACACACCTCCATTCTATGACTTCACACACCTCGATTCTGTGAGTTCACACACCTCCATTCTGAGTTCATACACCTCCATTTTGTGACTTCACACACCTCCAATCTGACTTCACACACCTCCATTTTATGACTTCACACACTTCCATTCTGTGACTTCAAAAACCTCCATTCTATGACTTCACACACCTCCATTCTATGACTTCACACAACTCGATTCTGTGACTTCACACACCTCCATTCTGACTTCACACACCTGCATTCTGTGACTTCACACACCTCCAATCTGACTTCACACACCTCCATTTTATGACTTCACTCAATTCCATTCTGTGACTTCAAAAACCTCCATTCTATGACTTCACACACCTCCATTGTGACTTCACACACCATCATTCTATGAGTTCACACACCGCCATTCTGACTTCACTCACCTCCATTCTATGACTTCACACAGCTCCATTCTGACTTCACACAGCTCCATTCTATGACTTTGCACACATCTATTCTGACTTCACACACCTGCATTCTGTGACTTCACACACCTCCATTCTGATTTCACACACCTCCATTCTCTGACGTCAAACACCTCCATTCTGTGACTTCACACACCTCCATTCTATGACATCACACACCGCCATTCTATGACTTCACACACCCCCATTGTGTGACTTCACACACCTCCATTCTATGACTTCACACACCTCCATTCTGTGACTTCACACACCTCCATTCTGAGTTCACACACCTCCATTTTGTGATTTCACACACCTCCATTCTGTGACTTCACACACCTCCATTCTATGACTTCACACACTTCCATTCTGTGACTTCAAAAACCTCCATTCTATGACTTCACACACCTCCATTGTGACTTCACACACCATCATTCTATGAGTTCACACACCGCCATTCTGACTTCACTCACCTCCATTCTATGACTTCACAAACTTCCTTTCTGTGACTTCACACACCTCCATTCTGTGACTTCACACACCTCCATTCTGTCACTTCACACACCTCCATTCTGTGACTTCACACAGCTCCATTCTGTGACTTAACACACATCCATTCTGTGAGTTCACACACCTCCATTCTATGACTTCACACACCTCCATTCTGTGACTTCACACACCTCCATTTTGGGTTCACACACCTCCTATCTGTGACTTCACACCCCTCCATTCTCTGACTTCACACACCTCCATTCTATGACTTCACACACCTCCATTCTATGTCTTCACACAGGTCCATTCTATGATTTTACACACCTCCATTCTGTGACTTCACACACCTCCATTCTATAACTTAACACACCTATATTGTGACTTCACACACCTCCATTCTATGACTTCACACACCTCCGTTCTATGACTTCAAACACCTCCATTCTGTGACTTCACACACCTCCATTCTATAACTTCACACACCTCCATTTTGTGACTTCACACACCTCCATTCTATGACTTCACACACCTCCATTCTATGACATCACACATCTCCATTCTATGACTGCACACATCTCCATTCTGTGACTTCACACACCACCATTCTATGATTTCATACACCTCCATTCTGTGACTTCACACACCTCCATTCTATGACTTCACACACCTCCATTCTATAACTTAACACACCTATATTGTGACTTCACACACCTCCATTCTATGAGTTCACACACCTGCATTGTGACTTCACACACCTCCATTCTATGACTTCACCCACCAACATTCCGACTTCACACACCTCCATTTTGACTTTACACGCCTCAGTTCTGTGCCTTCACACACCTCCATTCTATGATTTCACAAACTTCCATTCTATGACTTCACACACCTAGATTCTATGACTTCACACACTTCATTTCTGAGTTGGCACACCTCCATTCTGTGATTTCACACACCTCCAATCTGACTTCACACACCTCCATTCTATGACTGCACACACCTCCATTCTATGAGTTCACACACTCCATTCTGACTTCACACACCTCCATTCTGTGATTCACACACGTCCATTCTGTGACTTCACACACATCCATTCTGTGACTTCACACACTTCCGTTCTTTGACTTCACACACCTCCATTCTGTGACTTCACACACCTCCATTCCATGACTTCACACACCTCCATTCTATGAGATTACACACCACCATTCTATGAGTTCACACACCTACATTGTGACTTCACACACCTCCATTCTATGACTTCACACACCTTCATTATTACTTCAGAATCATCCATTCTATGACTTCCCACACCTCCATTCTGTGACTTCACACACCTCCATTCTGACTTCACACAGCTCCATAAAATGACTTCACACACCTCCATTCTGTGACTTCGCACACCTCCATTCTATGACTTCACACACCTCCATTCTGTGACTTCACACACCTCCATTCTGAGTTCACACACCTCCATTTTGTGATTTCACACACCTCCATTCTGTGACTTCACACACCTCCATTCTATGACTTCACACACTTCCATTCTGTGACTTCAAAAACCTCCATTCTATGACTTCACACACCTCCATTGTGACTTCACACACCATCATTCTATGAGTTCACACACCGCCATTCTGACTTCACTCACCTCCATTCTATGACTTCACAAACTTCCTTTCTGTGACTTCACACACCTCCATTCTGTGACTTCACACACCTCCATTCTGTCACTTCACACACCTCCATTCTGTGACTTCACACAGCTCCATTCTGTGACTTAACACACATCCATTCTGTGAGTTCACACACCTCCATTCTATGACTTCACACACCTCCATTCTGTGACTTCACACACCTCCATTTTGGGTTCACACACCTCCTATCTGTGACTTCACACCCCTCCATTCTCTGACTTCACACACCTCCATTCTATGACTTCACACACCTCCATTCTATGTCTTCACACAGGTCCATTCTATGATTTTACACACCTCCATTCTGTGACTTCACACACCTCCATTCTATAACTTAACACACCTATATTGTGACTTCACACACCTCCATTCTATGACTTCACACACCTCCGTTCTATGACTTCAAACACCTCCATTCTGTGACTTCACACACCTCCATTCTATAACTTCACACACCTCCATTTTGTGACTTCACACACCTCCATTCTATGACTTCACACACCTCCATTCTATGACATCACACATCTCCATTCTATGACTGCACACATCTCCATTCTGTGACTTCACACACCACCATTCTATGATTTCATACACCTCCATTCTGTGACTTCACACACCTCCATTCTATGACTTCACACACCTCCATTCTATAACTTAACACACCTATATTGTGACTTCACACACCTCCATTCTATGAGTTCACACACCTGCATTGTGACTTCACACACCTCCATTCTATGACTTCACCCACCAACATTCCGACTTCACACACCTCCATTTTGACTTTACACGCCTCAGTTCTGTGCCTTCACACACCTCCATTCTATGATTTCACAAACTTCCATTCTATGACTTCACACACCTAGATTCTATGACTTCACACACTTCATTTCTGAGTTGGCACACCTCCATTCTGTGATTTCACACACCTCCAATCTGACTTCACACACCTCCATTCTATGACTTCACACACCTCCATTCTATGAGTTCACACACTCCATTCTGACTTCACACACCTCCATTCTGTGACTTCACACACGTCCATTCTGTGACTTCACACACATCCATTCTGTGACTTCACACACTTCCGTTCTTTGACTTCACACACCTCCATTCTGTGACTTCACACACCTCCATTCCATGACTTCACACACCTCCATTCTATGAGATTACACACCACCATTCTATGAGTTCACACACCTACATTGTGACTTCACACACCTCCATTCTATGACTTCACACACCTTCATTATTACTTCAGAATCATCCATTCTATGACTTCCCACACCTCCATTCTGTGACTTCACACACCTCCATTCTGACTTCACACAGCTCCATAAAATGACTTCACACACCTCCATTCTGTGACTTCGCACACCTCCATTCTGACTTCACACAGCTCCATTCTCTGACTTCCCACACCTCCATTCTATGATTTCACACACCTCCATTCTATGACTTCACACACCTCCATTTTGTTTCTTCACACACCTCCATTCTGAGTTCAAACACCTCCCTTCTGTGACTTAACACACCTCCATTCTGTGACTTCACACACCTCCATTCTGAGTTCGCACACCTCCATTCTGTGACTTCACACACCTCCATTCTGACTTCACACAGCTCCATTCTATGACTTCACACACCTCCATTCTGTGCCTTCACACACCTCCATTGTATGACTTAACACACCTTCATTCTTACTTAACAAACATTCATTCTATGATTTCACACACCTCCATTCTATGACTTCACACAGCTCAATTCTGTGACTTCTCACACCTCCATTATGACTTCACACACATCCATTCTATGACTTCACACACCTCCATTCTATGACTTCACACACCTCGATTCTGTGAGTTCACACACCTCCATTCTGAGTTCATACACCTCCATTTTGTGACTTCACACACCTCCAATCTGACTTCACACACCTCCATTTTATGACTTCACACACTTCCATTCTGTGACTTCAAAAACCTCCATTCTATGACTTCACACACCTCCATTCTATGACTTCACACAACTCGATTCTGTGACTTCACACACCTCCATTCTGACTTCACACACCTGCATTCTGTGACTTCACACACCTCCAATCTGACTTCACACACCTCCATTTTATGACTTCACTCAATTCCATTCTGTGACTTCAAAAACCTCCATTCTATGACTTCACACACCTCCATTGTGACTTCACACACCATCATTCTATGAGTTCACACACCGCCATTCTGACTTCACTCACCTCCATTCTATGACTTCACACAGCTCCATTCTGACTTCACACAGCTCCATTCTATGACTTTGCACACATCTATTCTGACTTCACACACCTGCATTCTGTGACTTCACACACCTCCATTCTGATTTCACACACCTCCATTCTCTGACGTCAAACACCTCCATTCTGTGACTTCACACACCTCCATTCTATGACATCACACACCGCCATTCTATGACTTCACACACCCCCATTGTGTGACTTCACACACCTCCATTCTATGACTTCACACACCTCCATTCTGTGACTTCACACACCTCCATTCTGAGTTCACACACCTCCATTTTGTGATTTCACACACCTCCATTCTGTGACTTCACACACCTCCATTCTATGACTTCACACACTTCCATTCTGTGACTTCAAAAACCTCCATTCTATGACTTCACACACCTCCATTGTGACTTCACACACCATCATTCTATGAGTTCACACACCGCCATTCTGACTTCACTCACCTCCATTCTATGACTTCACAAACTTCCTTTCTGTGACTTCACACACCTCCATTCTGTGACTTCACACACCTCCATTCTGTCACTTCACACACCTCCATTCTGTGACTTCACACAGCTCCATTCTGTGACTTAACACACATCCATTCTGTGAGTTCACACACCTCCATTCTATGACTTCACACACCTCCATTCTGTGACTTCACACACCTCCATTTTGGGTTCACACACCTCCTATCTGTGACTTCACACCCCTCCATTCTCTGACTTCACACACCTCCATTCTATGACTTCACACACCTCCATTCTATGTCTTCACACAGGTCCATTCTATGATTTTACACACCTCCATTCTGTGACTTCACACACCTCCATTCTATAACTTAACACACCTATATTGTGACTTCACACACCTCCATTCTATGACTTCACACACCTCCGTTCTATGACTTCAAACACCTCCATTCTGTGACTTCACACACCTCCATTCTATAACTTCACACACCTCCATTTTGTGACTTCACACACCTCCATTCTATGACTTCACACACCTCCATTCTATGACATCACACATCTCCATTCTATGACTGCACACATCTCCATTCTGTGACTTCACACACCACCATTCTATGATTTCATACACCTCCATTCTGTGACTTCACACACCTCCATTCTATGACTTCACACACCTCCATTCTATAACTTAACACACCTATATTGTGACTTCACACACCTCCATTCTATGAGTTCACACACCTGCATTGTGACTTCACACACCTCCATTCTATGACTTCACCCACCAACATTCCGACTTCACACACCTCCATTTTGACTTTACACGCCTCAGTTCTGTGCCTTCACACACCTCCATTCTATGATTTCACAAACTTCCATTCTATGACTTCACACACCTAGATTCTATGACTTCACACACTTCATTTCTGAGTTGGCACACCTCCATTCTGTGATTTCACACACCTCCAATCTGACTTCACACACCTCCATTCTATGACTGCACACACCTCCATTCTATGAGTTCACACACTCCATTCTGACTTCACACACCTCCATTCTGTGATTCACACACGTCCATTCTGTGACTTCACACACATCCATTCTGTGACTTCACACACTTCCGTTCTTTGACTTCACACACCTCCATTCTGTGACTTCACACACCTCCATTCCATGACTTCACACACCTCCATTCTATGAGATTACACACCACCATTCTATGAGTTCACACACCTACATTGTGACTTCACACACCTCCATTCTATGACTTCACACACCTTCATTATTACTTCAGAATCATCCATTCTATGACTTCCCACACCTCCATTCTGTGACTTCACACACCTCCATTCTGACTTCACACAGCTCCATAAAATGACTTCACACACCTCCATTCTGTGACTTCGCACACCTCCATTCTATGACTTCACACACCTCCATTCTGTGACTTCACACACCTCCATTCTGACTTCACACACCTCCATTTTGTGATTTCACACACCTCCATTCTGTGACTTCACACACCTCCATTCTATGACTTCACACACTTCCATTCTGTGACTTCAAAAACCTCCATTCTATGACTTCACACACCTCCATTGTGACTTCACACACCATCATTCTATGAGTTCACACACCGCCATTCTGACTTCACTCACCTCCATTCTATGACTTCACAAACTTCCTTTCTGTGACTTCACACACCTCCATTCTGTGACTTCACACACCTCCATTCTGTCACTTCACACACCTCCATTCTGTGACTTCACACAGCTCCATTCTGTGACTTAACACACATCCATTCTGTGAGTTCACACACCTCCATTCTATGACTTCACACACCTCCATTCTGTGACTTCACACACCTCCATTTTGGGTTCACACACCTCCTATCTGTGACTTCACACCCCTCCATTCTCTGACTTCACACACCTCCATTCTATGACTTCACACACCTCCATTCTATGTCTTCACACAGGTCCATTCTATGATTTTACACACCTCCATTCTGTGACTTCACACACCTCCATTCTATAACTTAACACACCTATATTGTGACTTCACACACCTCCATTCTATGACTTCACACACCTCCGTTCTATGACTTCAAACACCTCCATTCTGTGACTTCACACACCTCCATTCTATAACTTCACACACCTCCATTTTGTGACTTCACACACCTCCATTCTATGACTTCACACACCTCCATTCTATGACATCACACATCTCCATTCTATGACTGCACACATCTCCATTCTGTGACTTCACACACCACCATTCTATGATTTCATACACCTCCATTCTGTGACTTCACACACCTCCATTCTATGACTTCACACACCTCCATTCTATAACTTAACACACCTATATTGTGACTTCACACACCTCCATTCTATGAGTTCACACACCTGCATTGTGACTTCACACACCTCCATTCTATGACTTCACCCACCAACATTCCGACTTCACACACCTCCATTTTGACTTTACACGCCTCAGTTCTGTGCCTTCACACACCTCCATTCTATGATTTCACAAACTTCCATTCTATGACTTCACACACCTAGATTCTATGACTTCACACACTTCATTTCTGAGTTGGCACACCTCCATTCTGTGATTTCACACACCTCCAATCTGACTTCACACACCTCCATTCTATGACTTCACACACCTCCATTCTATGAGTTCACACACTCCATTCTGACTTCACACACCTCCATTCTGTGACTTCACACACGTCCATTCTGTGACTTCACACACATCCATTCTGTGACTTCACACACTTCCGTTCTTTGACTTCACACACCTCCATTCTGTGACTTCACACACCTCCATTCCATGACTTCACACACCTCCATTCTATGAGATTACACACCACCATTCTATGAGTTCACACACCTACATTGTGACTTCACACACCTCCATTCTATGACTTCACACACCTTCATTATTACTTCAGAATCATCCATTCTATGACTTCCCACACCTCCATTCTGTGACTTCACACACCTCCATTCTGACTTCACACAGCTCCATAAAATGACTTCACACACCTCCATTCTGTGACTTCGCACACCTCCATTCTGACTTCACACAGCTCCATTCTCTGACTTCCCACACCTCCATTCTATGATTTCACACACCTCCATTCTATGACTTCACACACCTCCATTTTGTTTCTTCACACACCTCCATTCTGAGTTCAAACACCTCCCTTCTGTGACTTAACACACCTCCATTCTGTGACTTCACAGACCTCCATTCTGAGTTCGCACACCTCCATTCTGTGACTTCACACACCTCCATTCTGACTTCACACAGCTCCATTCTATGACTTCACACACCTCCATTCTGTGCCTTCACACACCTCCATTGTATGACTTAACACACCTTCATTTTGAGGTCACACACCTCCATTCTGTGACTTCACACACCTCCATTCTGTGACTTCACACACCTCCATTCTATGATTTCACACAACTCCAGTCTGTGACTTCACACACCTCCATTCTATGACTTCACACACCTCCATTCTATAACTTAACACACCTACATTGTGACTTCACACTTCCATTCTATGAGTTCACACACATGCATTGTGCCTTCACACACCTCCATTCTATGACTTCACCTACCAACATTCTGACTTCACACACCTCCATTTTGACTTCACACGCCTCAGTTCTGTGACTTCACACACCTCCATTCTATGATTTCACACACTTCCATTCTATGACTTCACACACCTAGATTCTATGACTTCACACACCTCATTTCTGATTTGACACACCTCCATTCTGTGATTTCACACACCTCCAATCTGACTTCACACACCTCCATTCTATGACTTCACACACCTCCATTCTATGACTTCGCACACCTGCATTGTGACTTCACACACCTACATTCTATGACTTCACACAACTTCATCTGACTTCACACACCTCCATTCCATGACTTCACACACCTCCATTCGATGACTTCACACACCTCCATTCTTTGACTGCATGCACCTCCATTCTGTGATTTCACACACCTCCATTCTGTGACTTCACACACCTTTATTGTTTAACTTCACACACCTCCATTCTTTGACTTCACACACCTCCATTCCATGACTTCTCACACCTCCATTCTTTGACTTCACAGACCTCCATTCCATGACTTCACACACCTCCATTCTATGAGTTCACACACCTCCATTCTATGATTCACACACCTCCATTTTGACTTCACACACCTCCCTTCTTTGACTTCATACACCTTCGTTCTCACTTCAGAAACATCCATTCTATGACTTCAGGCACCTCCATTCTTTGACTTCACAAACCTCCGTTCTTTGACTACACACATCCATTCTGAGTTCCCACACCTCCATTCTGTGACTTCACTCACCTCCATCCTGACTTCAAACACCTCCATTCTGACTTCACAAACCTCAATTCTTTGACTTCACACACCTCCATTCTATGATTTCACACACTTCCATTCTATGAATTCACACACCTCCATTCTATGACTTCACACACCTCCATTCTGTGACTTCACACACCTTAATTCTGTGACTTCACAAACCTCCATTATGACTTCACACACATCCATTCTATGACTTCACACACCTCCATTCTATGACTTCACACACCTCCATTCTGTGACTTCACACACCTCCATTCTGTGTTCACACACCTCCATTCTGTGACTTCACACACCTCCAATCTGACTTCACACAGCTCCATTCCATGACTTCACACACCTCCATTCTGTGACTTCACACACCTCCATTCTATGACTTCACACACCTCCATTGTGACTTCACACACCTCCATTCTATGAGTTTACACACCTCCATTCTGACTTCACACACCTCCATTCTATGACTTCACACACCTCCATTCTGACTTCACACACCTCCATTCTATGACTTCACACAACTCCATTCTGACTTCACACACCTCCATTCTGTGACTTCACACACCTCCATTATATGACTTCACACACTTCCATTCTGTGACTTCACACTCCTCCATTCTATGACTTCACACACCTCCATTCTGTGACTTCACACACCTCCATTCTGACTTCACACACCTCAATTCTGTGTCTTCACACAACTCCTTTCTGAGTTGACACACCTCCATTCTATGACTTCACACACCTCCATTCTATGACATCACACAGCTAAATTCTGACTTCACACCTCCATTTGTGACTTCACACTCCACAATTTTGACTTCACACACTTCCATTCTATGACTTCACACACCTCCATTCTGTCACTTCACACACCTCCATTCCATGACTTCACACACCTCCATTCTATGAGATTACACACCACCATTCTATGAGTTCACACACCTACATTGTGACTTCACACACCTCCATTCTATGACTTCACACACCATCATTATTACTTCAGAATCATCCATTCTATGACTTCACACAACTCCATTCTATGACTTCACAAACCTCCGTTCTGTGACCTCACACACCTTCATTTTGAGGTCACACACCTCCATTCTGTGACTTCACAAACCTCCATTCTGGCTTCACACACCTCCATTCTATGACTTCACACACTTCCTTTCTGTGACTTCACACACCTCCATTCTGTGACTTCACACACCTCCATTCTGTGACTTCACCCACCTCCATTCTATGATTTCACACAGCTCCATTCTGTGACTTAACACACATCCATTCTGTGACTTCATACACCTCCATTCTATGACTTCACACAACTCCATTCTGTGACTTCACACACCTCCATTCTGGGTTCACACACCTCCAATCCGTGACTTCACACCCCTCCATTCTGTGACTCCACACACCTCCATTCTATGACTTCACACAACTCCATTCTATGACTTCACACACGTCCATTCTATGATTTTACACACCTCCATTCTGTGACTTCACACACCTCCATTCTATAACTTCACACACCTCCTTTCTGTGACTTCACACACCTCCATTCTATGACATCACACACCTCCATACTATGACTTCACACACCTCCATTCTGTGACTTCACACACCTCCATTCTATGATTTCACACACCTCCAGTCTTTGACTTCACACACCTCCATTCTATGACTTCACACACCTCCATTCTATAACTTAACACACCTACATTGTGACTTCACACCTCCATTCTATGAGTTCACACACATGCATAGTGCCTTCACACACCTCCATTCTATGACTTCACCTACCAACATTCTGACTTCACACACCTCCATTTTGACTTCACACGCCTCAGTTCTGTGACTTCACACACCTCCATTCTATGATTTCACACACTTCTATTCTATGACTTCACACACCTAGATTCTATGACTTCACACACCTCATTTCTGATTTGACACACCTCCATTCTGTGATTTCACACACCTCCAATCTGAACTTCACACACCTCCATTCTATGAATTCACACACCTCCATTGTGACTTCACACACCTCCATTCTATGACTTCACACACCTCCATTCTGTGACTTCACACACCTCCATTCTATGACTTCACACACCTCCATTCTGTGACTTCACACACCTCCATTCTATGACCTCACACACCTCCATTCTATGACTTCGCACACCTGCATTGTGACTTCACACACCTCCATTCTATGAGTTCACACACCTCCATTCTGACTTCACACACCTCCATTCTGTGACTTCACACACCTCCATTCTGTGACTTCACACACCTCCATTCTATGACCTCACACACCTCCATTCTATGACTTCGCACACCTGCATTGTGACTTCACACACCTACATTCTATGACTTCACACAACTTCATCTGACTTCACACACCTCCATTCCATGACTTCACACACCTCCATTCGATGACTTGACACACCTCCATTCTTTGACTGCATGCACCTCCATTCTATGATTTCACACACGTCCATTCTGTGACTTCACACACCTTTATTGTTTGACTTCACACACCTCCATTCTTTGACTTCACACACCTACATTCCATGACTTCTCACACCTCCATTCTTTGACTTCACAAACCTCCATTCCATGGCTTCACACACCTCCATTCTATGAGTTCACACACCTCCATTCTATGATTCACACACCTCCATTTTGACTTCACACACCTCCATTCTTTGACTTCATACACCTTCGTTCTCACTTCAGAAACATCCATTCTATGACTTCAGGCACCTCCATTCTTTGACTTCACAAACCTCCGTTCTCTGACTACACACATCCATTCTGAGTTCCCACACCTCCATTCTGTGACTTCACTCACCTCCATCCTGACTTCACACACCTCCATTCTGACTTCACAAACCTCAATTCTTTGACTTCACACACCTCCATTCTATGATTTCACACACTTCCATTCTATGAATTCACACACCTCCATTCTATGACTTCACACACATAGATTCTGTGTCTTCACACACCTCCATTCTGAGTTCGCACACCTCCATTCTGTGACTTCACACACCTGCATTCTGACTTCACACAGCTCCATTCTATGACTTCACACACCTGTATTCTGTGCCTTCACACACCTCCATTCTATGACTTAACACACCTTCATTTTTACTTAACAAACATCCATTCTATGACTTCACACACCTCCATTCTATGACTTCACACACCTCCATTCTATGACTTCACACACCTCCATTCTGTGACTTCACACACCTCAATTCTGTGACTTCACAAACCTCCATTATGACTTCACACACATCCATTCTATGACTTAACACACCTCCATTCTATGACTTCACACACCTCCATTCTGTGACTTCACACACCTCCATTCTGAGTTCGCACACCTCCATTCTGTGACTTCACACACCTTCAATCTGACTTCACACAGCTCCATTCTATGACTTCACACACCTCTATTCCGTGCCTTCACACACCTCCATTCTATGATTTAAGACACCTTCATTTTTACTTAACAAAGATCCATTCTATGACTTCACACACCTCCATTCTATGACTTCACACACCTCCATTCTATGACTTCACACACCTCCATTCTGTGACTTCACACTCCACAATTTTGACTTCACACACTTCCATTCTATGACTTCACACACCTCCATTCTGTGACTTCTCACACCTCCATTCCATGACTTCACACACCTCCATTCTATGAGATTACACACCACCATTCTATGAGTTCACACAACTACATTGTGACTTCACACACCTCCATTCTATGACTTCACACACCATCATTATTACTTCAGAATCATCCATTCTATGACTTCACACACCTCCATTCTATGACTTCACAAAGCTCCGTTCTGTGACCTCACACACCTTCATTTTGAGGTCACACACCTCCATTCTGTGACTTCACACACCTCCATTCTGACTTCACACACCTCCATTCTATGACTTCACACACTTCCTTTTTGTGACTTCACACACCTCCATTCTGTGACTTCACACACCTCCATTCTGTGACTTCAACCACCTCCATTCTATGATTTCACACAGCTCCATTCTGTGACTTAACACACATCCATTCTGTGACTTCATACACCTCCATTCTATGACTTCACACAACTCCATTCTGTGACTTCACACACCTCCATTCTGGGTTCACACACCTCCAATCCGTGACTTCACACCCCTCCATTCTGTGACTTCACACACCTCCATTCTATGACTTCACACAACTCCATTCTATGACTTCACACACGTCCATTCTATGATTTTACACACCTCCATTCTGTGACTTCACACACCTCCATTCTATAACTTCACACACCTCCATTCTGTGACTTCACACACCTCCATTCTATGACATCACACACCTCCATTCTATGACTTCACACACCTCCATTCTATGATTTCACACACCTCCAGTCTGTGACTTCACACACCTCCATTCTATGACTTCACACACATCCATTCTATAACTTAACACACCTACATTGTGACTTCACACCTCCATTCTATGAGTTCACACACATGCATTGTGACTTCACACACCTCCATTCTATGACTTCACCCACCAACATTCTGCCTTCACACACCTCCATTTTGACTACACACGCCTCAGTTCTGTGACTTCACACACCTCCATTCTATGATTTCACACACTTCCATTCTATGACTTCACACACCTGGATTCTATGACTTCACACACCTCATTTCTGATTTGACACACCTCCATTCTGTGATTTCACACACCTCCAATCTGACTTCACACACCTCCATTCTATGACTTCACACACCTCCATTGTGACTTCACACACCTCCATTCTATGACTTCACACACCTCCATTCTGTGACTTCACACACCTCCATTCTATGACTTCACACACCTCCATTCTCTGACTTCACACACCTCCATTCTATGACCTCACACACCTCCATTCTATGACTTCGCACACCTGCATTGTGACTTCACACACCTCCATTCTATGACTTCACACACCTCCATTCTGACTTCACACACCTACATTCTATGACTTCACACACCTCCATTCTGACTTCACACACCTACATTCTATGACTTCACACAACTCCCTCTGACTTCACACACCTCCATTCCATGACTTCACACACCTCCATTCGATGACTTCACACACCTCCATTCTTTGACTGCATGCACCTCCATTCTATGATTTCTCACACGACCATTCTGTGACTTCACACACCTTTATTGTTTGACTTCACACACCTCCATTCTTTGACTACACACACCTCTATTCCATGACTTCACACACCTCCATTCTTTGACTTCACACACCTCCATTCCATGACTTCACACACCTCCATTCTATGAGTTCACACACCTCCATTCTATGATTCACACACCTCCATTTTGACTTCACACACCTCCATTCTTTGACTTCATATACCTTCGTTCTCACTTCAGAAACATCCATTCTATGACTTCAGGCACCTCCATTCTTTGACTTCACAAACCTCCGTTCTGTGACTACACACATCCATTCTGAGTTCCCACACCTCCATTCTGTGACTTCACTCACCTCCATCCTGACTTCACACACCTCCATTCTGACTTCACAAACCTCAATTCTTTGACTTCACACACCTCCATTCTATGATTTCACACACTTACATTCTATGAATTCACACACCTCCATTCTATGACTTCACACACCCCATTTCTGAGTTGACACACCTCCATTCTGTGATTTCACACACCTCCAATTTGACTTCACACATCCCCATTCTATGAATTCACACACCCGCATTATGACTTCACACACTCCATTCTATGAGTTCACACACCTCCATTCTGACTTCACACACCTCCATTCTATGGCTTCACACAGCTGCATTCTGACTACAGACACCTCCATTTGTGACTTCACACACCACAATTTTGACTTCAAACACCTTCATTCTGTGACTTCACACACCTCCATTCTGTGACTTCACACACCTCCATTTTGACTTCACACACTTCCATTCTTTCACTTAACACACCTGCATTCTGTGACTTCACACACCACCATTGTTTGACTTCACAACTTATATTCTTGGACTTCACACACCTCCATTCCATGACTTCACACATCTCCATTTTATGACTTCACACACCTTCATTCTACTTCAGAAACATCCATTCTATGACTTCACACACCTCCGTTCTATGACTTCACAAACCTCCATTCTGTGACTTCACACACCTCCATTCTGAGTTCACACACCTCAATTCCTTGACTTCACACACCTCAATTCTCAATTCACACACCTCCATTCTATGACTTCACACAATTCCATTCTATGACTTCACACACCTCCATTCTTTGACTTCACACACCTCCATTGTGAGTTCACACACCTCCATTCTGTGACTTCACACACCTCCATTCTGTGACTTCACCCACCTCCATCCTGACTTCACACACCTCCATTCTGACTTCACAAACCTCAATTCTTTGACTTCACACACCTCCATTCTATGATTTCACACACTTCCATTCTATGAATTCACACACCTCCATTCTATGAACTCACACACCTCATTTCTGAGTTGACACACCTCCATTCTGTGATTTCACACACCTCCAATTTGACTTCACACACCCCCATTCTATGACTTCACACAACCCCATTGTGACTTCACACACTCCATTCTATGAGTTCACACACCTCCATTCTGACTTCACACACCTCCATTCTATGGCTTCACTCAGCTGCATTCAGACTTCAGACACCTTCATTCTGTGACTTCACACACCTCCATTTTGACTTCACACACTTCCATTCTTTGACTTAACACACCTGCATTCTGTGACTTCACACACCACCATTGTTTGACTTCACACACCTTTATTCTTGGACTTCACACACCTCCATTCCATGACTTCACACATCTCCATTTTATGAGTTCACACACCTCCATTTTGACTTCACACACCTCCATTCTATGACTTCACACATTTCCATTCTATGACGTCACACACCTCCATTCTTTGACTTCACACACCTCCATTGTGAGTTCACACACCTCCATTCTGTGAGTTCACACACCTCCATTCTGTGACTTCACACACCTCCATTCTGTGACTTCACACACCTCCATTCTATGATTTCTCACACCTCCATTCTATTAATTCACACACCTCCATTCTGTGACTTCACACAACTCCATTCTATGACTTCCCACCCCTCCATTCTGTGACTTCACACACCTCCATTCTGAGTTCACAAACCTACATTCTGTGACTTAACGCACCTTAATTCTGTGACTTCACACACCTCCAACCTATGAGTTCACACACCTCCATTCTATGACTTCACACACCTCCAGTCTTTGACTTCACACCCTTCCATTCTGTGACTTCACACACCTCCATTCTATAGCTTCACACACCTCCATTGTGACTTCCCACACCTCCAATCTGAGTTCACACACCTCCGTTCTGACTTCACACACTTCCATTGTATGACTTCACACACCTCCATTCTGTTTCTTCACACACCTCAATTCTGTGACTTCACACGCCTCCATTATGACTTCACACACCTCCATTCTATGACTTCACACACCTCCATTCTGTGACTTCACACATCTCAATTCTGTGACTTCACAAACCTCCACTATGACTTCACACACATCCATTCTATGACTTCACACACCTCTATTCTATGACTTCACACACCTCCATTCTGTGACTTCACACACCTCCATTCTGAGTTCACACACCTCCATTCTGTGACTTCACACACATCCAATCTGACTTCACACAGCTCCATTCTATGACTTCACACACCTCCATTCTGTGACTTTACACACCTCCATTCTATGACTTCACACACCTCGATTGTGACTTCACACACCTCCATTTTATGAGTTCACACACGTCCATTCTGACTTCACACACCTCCATTCTATGACTTCACACACCTCCATTCTGACTACACACACCTCCATTGTATGACTTCACACAACTCCATTCTGAGTTCACACACCTCCATTCTGTGACTTCACACACCTCCATTATATGACTTCACACACCTCCATTCTGTGACTTCACACACCTCCATTCTGTGACTTCACACACCTCCATTCTGAGTTCAAACACCTCCATTCTATGACTTCACACACCTCCATTCTGAGTTCAAACACCTCCGTTCTGTTACTTAACACACCTCCATTCTGTGACTTCACACACCTCCATTCTGTGTTCGCACACCTCCGTTCTGTGACTTCACACACCTGCATTCTGACTTCACACAGCTCCATTCTATGACTTCACACACCTCTATTCTGTGCCTTCACAAACCTCCATTCTATGACTTAACACACCTTCATTTTTACTTAACAAAAATCCATTCTTTGACTTCACACACCTCCATTCTATGACTTCACACACCTCCATTCTATGACTTCACACACCTCCATTCTGTGACTTCACACACCTCAATTCTGTGACTTCACAAACCTCCATTATGACTTCATACACATGCATTCTATGACTTCACACACCTCCATTCTATGACTTCACACACCTCCATTCTGTGACTTCACACACCTCCATTCTGAGTTCGCACACCTCCATTCTGTGACTTCACACACCTGCATTCTGACTTCACACAGCTCCATTCTATGACTTCACACACCTCTATTCTGTGCCTTCACACACCTCCATTCTATGACTTAACACACCTTCATTTTTACTTAACAAACATCCATTCTATGACTTCACACACCTCCATTCTATGACTTCACACACCTCCATTCTATGACTTCACACACCTCCATTCTGTTACTTCACACACCTCAATTCTGTGACTTCACAAACCTCCATTATAACTTCACACACATCCATTCTATGACTTCACACACCTCCATTCTATGACTTCACACACCTCCATTCTGTGACTTCACACACCTCCATTCTGAGTTCACACACCTCCATTCTGTGACTTCACACACCTCCAATCTGACTTCACACAGCTCCATTCCATGACTTCACACACCTCCATTCTGTGACTTCACACACCTACATTCTATGACTTCACACACCTCCATTCTGACTTCACACCCCTCCATTCTATGAGTTTACACACCTCCATTCTGACTTCACAGACCTCCATTCTATGACTTCACACACCTCCATTCTGACTTCACACACCTCCATTCTATGACTTCACACAACTCCATTCTGACTTCACACACCTCCATTCTGTGACTTCACACACCTCCATTATATGACTTCACACACTTCCATTCTGTGACTTCACACTCCTCCATTCTATGACTTCACACACCTCCATTCTGTGACTTCACACACCTAGATTGTGACTTCACAGGCCTCCATTCTATGAGTTCACACAAATGCATTGTGAATTCACACACCTCCATTCTATGACTTCACACACCTCCATTCTGACTATACACACCTCCATTCTGACTTCACACACCTCCATTCTGACTTCACACACCTCAATTCTGTGACTTCACACAACTCTTTTCTGAGTTGACACACCTCCATTCTATGACTTCACACACCTCCATTCTATGACTTCACACACCTCCTTTCTGAGTTGACACACCTCCATTCTATGACTTCACACACCTCCAATCTGACTTCACACACCTCCATTTTATGACTTCACACACTTCCATTCTGTGACTTCAAAAACCTCCATTCTATGACTTCACACACCTCCATTGTGACTTCACACACCATCCTTCTATGAGTTCACACACCGCCATTCTGACTTCACTCACCTCCATTCTATGACTTCACATAACTCCATTCTGACTTCACACAGCTCCATTCTATGACTTCGCACACATCTATTCTGACTTCACACCCCTCCATTCTGTGACTTCACACACCTCCATTCTGATTTCACACACCTCCATTCTCTGACGTCAAACACCTCCATTCTGTGACTTCACACACCTCCATTCTATGACTTCACACACCTCTATTCTATGACTTCACACACCCCCATTGTGTGACTTCACACACCTCCATTTTGTGATTTCACACACCTCCATTCTGTGACTTCACACAACTCCATTCTATGACTTCATACACCTCCATTCTGTGACTTCACACACCTCCATTCTGAGTTCACACACCTCCATTCTGTGACTTCACAAACCTCCAATCTGACTTCAAACAGCTCCATTCTATGACTTCACACACCTCCATTCTGTGACTTTACACACCTCCATTCTATGACTTCACACACCTCGATTGTGACTTCACACACCTCCATTTTATGAGTTCACACACGTCCATTCTGACTTCACAAACCTCCATTCTATGACTTCACACACCTCCATTCTGACTACACAACTCCATTCTATGACTTCACACAACTCCATTCTGACTTCACACACCTCCATTCTGTGACTTCACACACCTCCATTATATGACTTCACACACCTCCATTCTGTGACTTCACACACCTCCATTCTGAGTTCACACACCTCCATTCTGTGACTTCACCCACCTCCATTCTGAGTTCAAACACCTCCATTCTATGACTTCACACACCTCCATTCTGAGTTCAAACACCTCCGTTCTGTTACTTAACACACCTCCATTCTGTGACTTCACACACCTCCATTCTGAGTTCGCACACCTCCATTCTGTGACTTCACACACCTGCATTCTGACTTCACACAGCTCCATTCTATGACTTCACTCACCTCTATTCTGTGCCTTCACACACCTCCATTCTATGACTTAACACACCTTCATTTTTACTTAACAAACATCCATTCTTTGACTTCACACACCTCCATTCTATGACTTCACACACCTCCATTCTATGACTTCACACACCTCCATTCTGTGACTTCACACACCTCAATTCTGTGACTTCACAAACCTCCATTATGACTTCACACACATCCATTCTATGACTTCACACACCTCCATTCTATGACTTCACACACCTCCATTCTGTGACTTCACACACCTCCATTCTGAGTTCGCACACCTCCGTTCTGTGACTTCACACACCTGCATTCTGACTTCACACAGCTCCATTCTATGACTTCACACACCTCTATTCTGTGCCGTCACACACCTCCATTCTATGACTTAACACACCTTCATTTTTACTTAACAAACATCCATTCTATGACTTCACACACCTCCATTCTATGACTTCACACACCTCCATTCTATGACTTCACACACCTCCATTCTGACTTCACACACCTCCATTCTATGGCTTCACACAGCTGCATTCTGACTACAGACACCTCCATTTGTGACTTCACACACCACAATTTTGACTTCAAACACCTTCATTCTGTGACTTCACACACCTCCATTCTGTGACTTCACACACCTCCATTTTGACTTCACACACTTCCATTCTTTCACTTAACACACCTGCATTCTGTGACTTCACACACCACCATTGTTTGACTTCACAACTTATATTCTTGGACTTCACACACCTCCATTCCATGACTTCACACATCTCCATTTTATGACTTCACACACCTTCATTCTACTTCAGAAACATCCATTCTATGACTTCACACACCTCCGTTCTATGACTTCACAAACCTCCATTCTGTGACTTCACACACCTCCATTCTGAGTTCACACACCTCAATTCCTTGACTTCACACACCTCAATTCTCAATTCACACACCTCCATTCTATGACTTCACACAATTCCATTCTATGACTTCACACACCTCCATTCTTTGACTTCACACACCTCCATTGTGAGTTCACACACCTCCATTCTGTGACTTCACACACCTCCATTCTGTGACTTCACCCACCTCCATCCTGACTTCACACACCTCCATTCTGACTTCACAAACCTCAATTCTTTGACTTCACACACCTCCATTCTATGATTTCACACACTTCCATTCTATGAATTCACACACCTCCATTCTATGAACTCACACACCTCATTTCTGAGTTGACACACCTCCATTCTGTGATTTCACACACCTCCAATTTGACTTCACACACCCCCATTCTATGACTTCACACAACCCCATTGTGACTTCACACACTCCATTCTATGAGTTCACACACCTCCATTCTGACTTCACACACCTCCATTCTATGGCTTCACTCAGCTGCATTCAGACTTCAGACACCTTCATTCTGTGACTTCACACACCTCCATTTTGACTTCACACACTTCCATTCTTTGACTTAACACACCTGCATTCTGTGACTTCACACACCACCATTGTTTGACTTCACACACCTTTATTCTTGGACTTCACACACCTCCATTCCATGACTTCACACATCTCCATTTTATGAGTTCACACACCTCCATTTTGACTTCACACACCTCCATTCTATGACTTCACACATTTCCATTCTATGACGTCACACACCTCCATTCTTTGACTTCACACACCTCCATTGTGAGTTCACACACCTCCATTCTGTGAGTTCACACACCTCCATTCTGTGACTTCACACACCTCCATTCTGTGACTTCACACACCTCCATTCTATGATTTCTCACACCTCCATTCTATTAATTCACACACCTCCATTCTGTGACTTCACACAACTCCATTCTATGACTTCCCACCCCTCCATTCTGTGACTTCACACACCTCCATTCTGAGTTCACAAACCTACATTCTGTGACTTAACGCACCTTAATTCTGTGACTTCACACACCTCCAACCTATGAGTTCACACACCTCCATTCTATGACTTCACACACCTCCAGTCTTTGACTTCACACCCTTCCATTCTGTGACTTCACACACCTCCATTCTATAGCTTCACACACCTCCATTGTGACTTCCCACACCTCCAATCTGAGTTCACACACCTCCGTTCTGACTTCACACACTTCCATTGTATGACTTCACACACCTCCATTCTGTTTCTTCACACACCTCAATTCTGTGACTTCACACGCCTCCATTATGACTTCACACACCTCCATTCTATGACTTCACACACCTCCATTTTGTGACTTCACACATCTCAATTCTGTGACTTCACACACCTCCACTATGACTTCACACACATCCATTCTATGACTTCACACACCTCTATTCTATGACTTCACACACCTCCATTCTGTGACTTCACACACCTCCATTCTGAGTTCACACACCTCCATTCTGTGACTTCACACACATCCAATCTGACTTCACACAGCTCCATTCTATGACTTCACACACCTCCATTCTGTGACTTTACACACCTCCATTCTATGACTTCACACACCTCGATTGTGACTTCACACACCTCCATTTTATGAGTTCACACACGTCCATTCTGACTTCACACACCTCCATTCTATGACTTCACACACCTCCATTCTGACTACACACACCTCCATTGTATGACTTCACACAACTCCATTCTGAGTTCACACACCTCCATTCTGTGACTTCACACACCTCCATTATATGACTTCACACACCTCCATTCTGTGACTTCACACACCTCCATTCTGTGACTTCACACACCTCCATTCTGAGTTCAAACACCTCCATTCTATGACTTCACACACCTCCATTCTGAGTTCAAACACCTCCGTTCTGTTACTTAACACACCTCCATTCTGTGACTTCACACACCTCCATTCTGTGTTCGCACACCTCCGTTCTGTGACTTCACACACCTGCATTCTGACTTCACACAGCTCCATTCTATGACTTCACACACCTCTATTCTGTGCCTTCACACACCTCCATTCTATGACTTAACACACCTTCATTTTTACTTAACAAAAATCCATTCTTTGACTTCACACACCTCCATTCTATGACTTCACACACCTCCATTCTATGACTTCACACACCTCCATTCTGTGACTTCACACACCTCAATTCTGTGACTTCACAAACCTCCATTATGACTTCATACACATGCATTCTATGACTTCACACACCTCCATTCTATGACTTCACACACCTCCATTCTGTGACTTCACACACCTCCATTCTGAGTTCGCACACCTCCATTCTGTGACTTCACACACCTGCATTCTGACTTCACACAGCTCCATTCTATGACTTCACACACCTCTATTCTGTGCCTTCACACACCTCCATTCTATGACTTAACACACCTTCATTTTTACTTAACAAACATCCATTCTATGACTTCACACACCTCCATTCTATGACTTCACACACCTCCATTCTATGACTTCACACACCTCCATTCTGTGACTTCACACACCTCCATTCTGAGTTCACACACCTCCATTCTGTGACTTCACACACCTCCAATCTGACTTCACACAGCTCCATTCCATGACTTCACACACCTCCATTCTGTGACTTCACACACCTACATTCTATGACTTCACACACCTCCATTCTGACTTCACACCCCTCCATTCTATGAGTTTACACACCTCCATTCTGACTTCACAGACCTCCATTCTATGACTTCACACACCTCCATTCTGACTTCACACACCTCCATTCTGTGACTTCACACAACTCCATTCTGACTTCACACACCTCCATTCTGTGACTTCACACACCTCCATTATATGACTTCACACACTTCCATTCTGTGACTTCACACTCCTCCATTCTATGACTTCACACACCTCCATTCTGTGACTTCACACACCTAGATTGTGACTTCACAGGCCTCCATTCTATGAGTTCACACAAATGCATTGTGAATTCACACACCTCCATTCTATGACTTCACACACCTCCATTCTGACTATACACACCTCCATTCTGACTTCACACACCTCCATTCTGACTTCACACACCTCAATTCTGTGACTTCACACAACTCCTTTCTGAGTTGACACACCTCCATTCTATGACTTCACACACCTCCATTCTATGACTTCACACACCTCCTTTCTGAGTTGACACACCTCCATTCTATGACTTCACACACCTCCAATCTGACTTCACACACCTCCATTTTATGACTTCACACACTTCCATTCTGTGACTTCAAAAACCTCCATTCTATGACTTCACACACCTCCATTGTGACTTCACACACCATCCTTCTATGAGTTCACACACCGCCATTCTGACTTCACTCACCTCCATTCTATGACTTCACATAACTCCATTCTGACTTCACACAGCTCCATTCTATGACTTCGCACATATCTATTCTGACTTCACACCCCTCCATTCTGTGACTTCACACACCTCCATTCTGATTTCACACACCTCCATTCTCTGACGTCAAACACCTCCATTCTGTGACTTCACACACCTCCATTCTATGACTTCACACACCTCTATTCTATGACTTCACACACCCCCATTGTGTGACTTCACACACCTCCATTTTGTGATTTCACACACCTCCATTCTGTGACTTCACACAACTCCATTCTATGACTTCACACACCTCCATTCTGTGACTTCACACACCTCCATTCTGAGTTCACACACCTCCATTCTGTGACTTCACAAACCTCCAATCTGACTTCACACAGCTCCATTCTATGACTTCACACACCTCCATTCTGTGACTTTACACACCTCCATTCTATGACTTCACACACCTCGATTGTGACTTCACACACCTCCATTTTATGAGTTCACACACGTCCATTCTGACTTCACAAACCTCCATTCTATGACTTCACACACCTCCATTCTGACTACACAACTCCATTCTATGACTTCACACAACTCCATTCTGAGTTCAAACACCTCCGTTCTGTTACTTAACACACCTCCATTCTGTGACTTCACACACCTCCATTCTGAGTTCGCACACCTCCATTCTGTGACTTCACACACCTGCATTCTGACTTCACACAGCTCCATTCTATGACTTCACTCACCTCTATTCTGTGCCTTCACACACCTCCATTCTATGACTTAACACACCTTCATTTTTACTTAACAAACATCCATTCTTTGACTTCACACACCTCCATTCTATGACTTCACACACCTCCATTCTATGACTTCACACACCTCCATTCTGTGACTTCACACACCTCAATTCTGTGACTTCACAATCCTCCATTATGACTTCACACACATCCATTCTATGACTTCACACACCTCCATTCTATGACTTCACACACCTCCATTCTGTGACTTCACACACCTCCATTCTGAGTTCGCACACCTCCGTTCTGTGACTTCACACACCTGCATTCTGACTTCACACAGCTCCATTCTATGACTTCACACACCTCTATTCTGTGCCGTCACACACCTCCATTCTATGACTTAACACACCTTCATTTTTACTTAACAAACTTCCATTCTATGACTTCACACACCTCCATTCTATGACTTCACACACCTCCATTCTATGACTTCACACACCTCCATTCTGTGACTTCACACACCTCAATTCTGTGACTTCACAAACCTCCATTATGACTTCACACACATCCATTCTATGACTTCACACACCTCCATTCTATGACTTCACACACCTCCATTCTGTGACTTCACACACCTCCATTCTGAGTTCACACACCTCCATTCTGTGACTTCACACACCTCCAATCTGACTTCACACAGCTCCATTCCATGACTTCACACATCTCCATTCTGTGACTTCACACACCTCCATTCTATGACTTCACACACCTCCATTCTGACTTCACACACCTCCATTCTATGAGTTTACACACCTCCATTCTGACTTCACAGACCTCCATTCTATGACTTCACACACCTCCATTCTGACTTCACACACCTCCATTCTATGACTTCACACAACTCCATTCTGACTTCACACACCTCCATTCTGTGACTTCACACACCTCCATTATATGACTTCACACGCTTCCATTCTGTGACTTCACACTCCTCCATTCTATGACTTCACACACCTATATTCTGTGACTTCACACACCTAGATTGTGACTTCACAGGCCTCCATTCTATGAGTTCACACAAATGCATTGTGAATTCACACACCTCCATTCTATGACTTCACACACCTCCATTCTGACTATACACACCTCCATTCTGACTTCACACACCTCCATTCTGACTTCACACACCTCAATTCTGTGACTTCACACAACTCTTTTCTGAGTTGACACACCTCCATTCTATGACTTCACACACCTCCATTCTATGACTTCACACACCTCCTTTCTGAGTTGACAAACCTCCATTCTATGACTTCACACACCTCCAATCTGACTTCACACACCTCCATTTTATGACTTCACACACTTCCATTCTGTGACTTCAAAAACCTCCATTCTATGATTTCACACACCTCCATTGTGACTTCACACACCATCCTTCTATGAGTTCACACACCGCCATTCTGACTTCACTCACCTCCATTCTATGACTTCACATAACTCCATTCTGACTTCACACAGCTCCATTCTATGACTTCGCACACATCTATTCTGACTTCACACACCTCCATTCTGTGACTTCACACACCTCCATTCTGATTTCACACACCTCCATTCTCTGACGTCAAACACCTCCATTCTGTGACTTCACACACCTCCATTCTATGACTTCACACACCTCTATTCTATGACTTCACACACCCCCATTGTGTGACTTCACACACCTCCATTTTGTCATTTCACACACCTCCATTCTGTGACTTCACACAACTCCATTCTATGACTTCACACACCTCCATTCTGTGACTTCACACACCTCCATTCTATGACCTCACACACCTCCATTCTATGACTTCGCACACCTGCATTGTGACTTCACACACCTCCATTCTATGAGTTCACACACCTCCATTTTGACTTCACACACCTCCATTCTTTGACTTCATACACCTTCATTCTCACTTCAGAAACATCCATTCTATGACTTCACGCACCTGCATTCTATGACTTCACACAACTCCATCTGACTTCACACACCTCCATTCCATGACTTCACACACCTCCATTCGATGAATTCACACACCTCCATTCTTTGTCTTCATGCACCTCCATTCTATTAGTTCACACACCTCCATTCTGTGACTTCACACACCTCCATTCTTTACCTTCACAAACCTCCATTCTTTGACTTCACACACCTCCATTCCATGACTTCACACACCTCCATTCTATGAGTTCACACACCTCCATTCTATGACTTCACACACCTCCATTCTTTGACTTCATACACCTTCATTCTCACTTCAGACACATCCATTCTATGACTATACGCACCTGCATTCTATGACTTCACAAACCTCCGTTCTGTGACCACACACCTCCAGTCTGAGTTCCCACACCTCCATTCTGTGACTTCACCCACCTCCATCCTGACTTCACACACCTCCATTCTGACTTCACAAACCTCAATTCTCTGACTTCACACACCTCCATTCTATGATTTCACACACTTCCATTCTATGAATTCACACACCTCCATTCTATGAATTCACACACCTCATTTCTGAGTTGACACACCTCCATTCTGTGATTTCACACACCTCCAATTTGACTTCACACACCCCCATTCTATGACTTCACACAACCCCATTGTGACTTCACACACTCCATTCTATGAGTTCACACACCTCCATTCTGTGACTTCACGCACCTCAATTCTGTGACTTCACACACCTCCATTATGACTTCACACACATCCATTCTATGACTTCACACACCTCCATTCTATGACTTCACACACCTCCATTCTGTGACTTCACACACCTCCATTCTGAGTTCACACACCTCCATTCTGTGACTTCACACACCTCCAATCTGACTTCACACAACTCCATTCCATGACTTCACACACCTCTATTCTGTGACTTCACACACCTCCATTCTATGACTTCACACACCTCCATTCTGACTTCACACACCTCCATTCTATGAGTTTACACACCTCCATTCTGACTTCACACACCTCCATTCTATGACTTCACACACCTCCATTCTGACTTCACACACCTCCATTCTATGACTTCACACAACTCCATTCTGACTTCACACACCTCCATTCTGTGACTTCACACACCTCCATTATATGACTTCACACACTTCCATTCTGTGACTTCACACTCCTCCATTCTATGACTTCACACACCTCCATTCTGTGACTTCACACACCTAGATTGTGACTTCACAGGCCTCCATTCTATGAGATCACACAAATGCATTGTGAATTCACACACCTCCATTCTATGACTTCACACACCTCCATTCTGACTATACACACCTCCATTCTGACTTCACACACCTCCATTCTGACTTCACACACCTCAATTCTGTGACTTCACACAACTCCTTTCTGAGTTGACACACCTCCATTCTATGACTTCACACACCTCCATTCTATGACTTCACACACCTCCTTTCTGAGTTGACACACCTCCATTCTATGACTTCACACACCTCCAATCTGACTTCACACACCTCCATTTTATGACTTCACACACTTCCATTCTGTGACTTCAAAAACCTCCATTCTATGACTTCACACACCTCCATTGTGACTTCACACACCATCCTTCTATGAGTTCACACACCGCCATTCTGACTTCACTCACCTCCATTCTATGACTTCACATAACTCCATTCTGACTTCACACAGCTCCATTCTATGACTTCGCACACATCTATTCTGACTTCACACACCTCCAATCTGTGACTTCACACACCTCCATTTTGACTTCACACACCTCCATTCTCTGACGTCAAACACCTCCATTCTGTGACTTCACACACCTCCATTCTATGACTTCACACACCTCCATTCTATGACTTCACACACCCCCATTGTGTGACTTCACACACCTCCATTTTGTGATTTCACACACCTCCATTCTGTGACTTCACACACCTCCATTCTATGACTTCACACACCTCCATTCTGTGACTTCACACACCTCCATTCTATGACCTCACACACCTCCATTCTATGACTTCGCACACCTGCATTGTGACTTCACACACCTCCATTCTATGAGTTCACACACCTCCATTTTGACTTCACACACCTCCATTCTTTGACTTCATACACCTTCATTCTCACTTCAGAAACATCCATTCTATGACTTCACGCACCTGCATTCTATGACTTCACACAACTCCATCTGACTTCACACACCTCCATTCCATGACTTCACACACCTCCATTCGATGAATTCACACACCTCCATTCTTTGTCTTCATGCACCTCCATTCTATTAGTTCACACACCTCCATTCTGTGACTTCACACACCTCCATTCTTTGCCTTCACAAACCTCCATTGTTTGACTTCACACACCTCCATTCCATGACTTCACACACCTCCATTCTATGAGTTCACACACCTCCATTCTATGACTTCACACACCTCCATTCTTTGACTTCATACACCTTCATTCTCACTTCAGAAACATCCATTCTATGACTTCACGCACCTGCATTCTATGACTTCACAAACCTCCGTTCTGTGACCACACACCTCCAATCTGAGTTCCCACACCTCCATTCTGTGACTTCACCCACCTCCATCCTGACTTCACACACCTCCATTCTGACTTCACAAACCTCAATTCTCTGACTTCACACACCTCCATTCTATGATTTCACACACTTCCATTCTATGAATTCACACACCTCCATTCTATGAATTCACACACCTCATTTCTGAGTTGACACACCTCCATTCTGTGATTTCACACACCTCCAATTTGACTTCACACACCCCCATTCTATGACTTCACACAACCCTATTGTGACTTCACACACTCCATTCTATGAGTTCACACACCTCCATTCTGACTTCACACACCTCCATTCTATGGCTTCACTCAGCTGCATTCAGACTTCAGACACCTTCATTCTGTGACTTCACACACCTCCATTTTGACTTCACACACTTCCATTCAGTGACTTAATACACCTGCATTCTGTGACTTCACACACCACCATTGTTTGACTTCACACACCTATATTCTTGGACTTCACACACCTCCATTCCATGACTTCACACATCTCCATTTTATGAGTACACTCACCTCCATTTTGACTTCACACACCTCCCTTCTATGACTTCACACAATTCCATTCTATGACGTCACACACCTCCATTCTTTGACTTCACACACCTCCATTGTGAGTTCACACATCTCCATTCTGTGAGTTCACACACCTCCATTCTGTGACTTCACACAACTCCATTCTATGACTTCCCACCCCTACATTCTATGATTTCTCACACCTCCATTCTGAGTTCACAAACCTCCATTCTGTGACTTAACGCACCTTCATTCTGTGACTTCACACACCTCCAACCTATGAGTTCACACACCTCCATTCTATGACTTCACACACCTCCAGTCTTTGACTTCACACCCCTCCATTCTGTGACTGCACACACCTCCATTCTATAGCTTCACACACCTCCATTGTGACTTCCCACACCTCCAATCTGAGTTCACACACCTCCGTTCTGACTTCACACACTTCCATTGTATGACTTCACACACCTCCATTCTGTTTCTTCACACACCTCAATTCTGTGACTTCACACGCCTCCATTATGACTTCACACACCTCCATTCTATGACTTCACACACCTCCATTCTATGACTTCACACACCTAGATTCTGTGACTTCACACACCTCCAATCTGAGATCACACACCTCCACTCTGTGACTTAGCACACCTCCATTCTGTGACAACACACACCTCCATTCTGAGTTCACACACCTCCATTCTGTGACTTCACACACCTCCATTCTGACTTCACACAGCTCCATTCTATGACTTCACACACCTCCATTCTGTGCCTTCACACACCTCCATTCTATGACTTAACACACCTTCATTCTTACTTAATAAACATCCATTCTATGACTTCACACACCTCCATTCTATGACTTCACACACCTCCATTCTATGACTTCACACACCTCCATTCTGTGACTTCACACATCTCAATTCTGTGACTTCACACACCTCCACTATGACTTCACACACATCCATTCTATGACTTCACACACCTCCATTATATGACTTCAAACACCTCCATTCTGTGACTTCACACACCTCCATTCTGAGTTCACACACCTCCATTCTGTGACTTCACACACCTCCAATCTGACTTCACACAGCTCCATTCTATGACTTCACACACCTCCATTCTGTGACTTTACACACCTCCATTCTATGACTTCACACACCTCGATTGTGACTTCACACACCTCCATTTTATGAGTTCACACACGTCCATTCTGACTTCACACACCTCCATTCTATGACTTCACACACCTCCATTCTGACTTCACACACCTCCATTCTGTGACTTCACACACCTCCCTTATATGACTTCACACACCTCCATTCTGTGACTTCACACATCTCCATTCTATGACTTCACACACCTCCATTCTTTGACTTCACACACGTACATTGTGACTTCACAGATCTCCATTCTATGAGTTCACACAAATGCATTGTGAATTCACGCACCTCCATTCTATGACTTCACACACCTCCATTCTGACTTCACACACCTCCATTCTGAGTTCACACACCTCCATTCTGTGACTTCACACACGTCCATTCCATGAGTTCACACACCTCCATTCTATGAGTTCACACACCACCATTTTGACTTCACACACCTCCATTCTATGACTTTACACACATTCATTCTTACTTCAGAAACATCCATTCTATGACTTCACACACCTCCATTCTGTGACTTCACACACCTCCATTCTGAGTTCCCACACCCCCATTCTGTGACTTCACACACCTTCAATCTGTGACTTGACACACCTCCATTCTATTACTTCACACACCTCCATTCTATGACTTCACAAAACTACAATATATGACTTCAGACACCTCCATTCTGTGACTTCACACACCTCCATTCTATGACTTCACACATCTCCATTCTGTGACTTCACACACCTACATTGTGACTTCACAGACCTCCATTCTATGACTTCACACACCTCCATTCTGACTTCACACACCTCCATTCTATGACTTCACACACCTCCATTCTGACTTCACACACCTCCATTCTATGACTTCACACAACTCCATTCTGACTTCACACACCTCCATTCTGTGACTTCACACACCTCCATTATATGACTTTACACACCTCCATTCTATGACTTCACACACCTCCATTCTATGACTTCACACACCTCCATTCTGTGATTTCACACACCTACATTGTGACTTCATAGACCTCCATTGTATGAGTTCAAACAAATACATTGTGAATTCACACACCTCCATTCTATGACTTCACACACCTCCTTTCTGACTTCACACACCTCCATTCTGACTTCACACACCTCAATTCTGTGACTTAACACAACTCCATTCTATGATTTCACACACCTCCATTCTATGACTTCACACACCTCCATTCCATGACTTCACACAAATCCTTTCTGAGTTGACACACCTCCATTCTATGACTTCACACACCTCCAATCTGACTTCACACACCTCCATTTTATGACTTCACACACCTCCATTGTGACTTCACACACCGTCCTTCTATGAGTTCACACACCGCCATTCTGACTTCACTCACCTCCATTCTATGACTTCACACACCTCCATTCCATGACTTCACACAAATCCTTTCTGAGTTGACACACCTCCATTTTATGACTTCACACACCTCCATTCTGTGACTTCACACACCTCCATTCTGAGTTCACACACCTCCATTTTGTGATTTCACACACCTCCATTCTGTGACTTCACACACCTCCATTCTATGACTTCACACACCTAAAGTCTATGACTTCACACACCTCCATTCTATGACTTCACACACCTCCATTCTGTGACTTCACACACCTCCATTCTATGACTTCACACACCTCCATTTTGTGACTTCACACACCTGCATTCTATGACCTCACACACCTCCATTCTATGACATCGCACACCTGCATTGTGACTTCACACACCTCCATTCTATGACTTCACACACCTCCATTCTGACTTCACACACCTCCATTCTATGACTTCACACAACTCCATCTGACTTCACACACCTCCATTCCATGTCTTCACACACCTCCATTCGATGAATTCACACACCTCCATTCTTTGTCTTCATGCACCTCCATTCTATGAGTTCACACACCTCCACTCTGTGACTTCACACACCTTTATTGTTTGATTTCACACACCTCCATTCTTTGACTTCACACACCTCCATTCCATGACTTCACACACCTCCATTCTATGAGTTCACACACCTCCATTCTATGAGTTCACACACCTCCATTTTGATTTCACACACCTCCATTCTTTGACTTCATACACCTTCATTCTCACTTCAGAACCATCCATTCCATGACTTCACGCACCTCCATTCTATGACTTCCCAAACCTCCGTTCTGTGACCACACACCTCCATTCTGAGTTCCCACACCTCCATTCTGTGTCTTCACCCACCTCCATCCTGATTTCACACACCTCCATTCTGATTTCACAAACCTCAATTCTTTGACTTCACACACCTCCATTCTATGATTTCACACACTTCCATTCTATGAATTCACACACCTCCATTCTATGACTTCACACACCTCATTTCTGAGTTGACACACCTCCATTCTGTGATTTCACACACCTCCAATTTGACTTCACACACCCCCATTCTATGACTTCACACACCTCCATTGTGACCTCACACACTCCATTCTGAGTTCACACACCTCCATTCTGACTTCACACACCTCCATTCTATGGCTTCACACAGCTGCATTCAGACTTCAGACACCTTCATTCTGTGACTTCACACACCTCCATTTTGACTTCACACACTTCCATTCTTTGACTTAACACACCTGCATTCTGTGACTTCACACACCACCATTGTTTGACTTCACACACCTATATTCTTGGACTTCACACACCTCCATTCCATGACTTCACACATCTCCATTTTATGAGTTCACACACCTCCATTTTGACTTCACACACCTCCATTCTATGACTTCACACACCTTCATTCTACTTCAGAAACATCCATTCTATTACTTCACACACCTCCATTCTATGACTTCACACACCTCCATTCTGTGACTTCACACACCTCCATTCTGAGTTCACACACCTCAATTCCATGACTTCACACACCTCAATTCTCACTTCACACACCTCCATTCTTTGACTTCACACACCTTCATTGTGAGTTCACACACCTCCATTCTGTGACTTCACACACCTCCATTCTGTGACTTCACATACCTCCATTCTGTGACTTCACACACCTCGATTGTGACTTCACACACCTCCATTTTATGAGTTCACACATGTCCATTCTGACTTCACAAACCTCCATTATATGACTTCACACACCTCCATTCTGACTACACACACCTCCATTCTATGACTTCACACAACTCCATTCTGACTTCACACACCTCCATTCTGTGACTTCACACACCTACATTATATGACTTCACACACCTTCATTGTGTGACTTCACACACCTCCATTCTGAGTTCACAGACCTCCATTCTGTGACTTCACCCACCTCCATTCTGAGTTCAAACACCTCCATTCTATGACTTCACACACCTCCATTCTGAGTTCAAACACCTCCGTTCTGTTACTTAACACACCTCCATTCTGTGACTTCACACACCTCCATTCTGAGTTCGCACACCTCCATTCTGTGACTTCACACACCTGCATTCTGACTTCACACAGCTCCATTCTATGACTTCACACACCTCTATTCTGTGCCTTCACACACCTCCATTCTATGACTTAACACACCTTCATTTTTACTTAACAAACATCCATTCTTTGACTTCACACACCTCCATTCTATGACTTCACACACCTCCATTCTGTGACTTCACACACCTCAATTCTGTGACTTCACACACCTCAATTCTGTGACTTCACAAACCTCCATTATGACTTCACACACATCCATTCTATGACTTCACACACCTCCATTCTATGACTTCACACACCTCCATTCTGTGACTTCACACACCTCCATTCTGAGTTCGCACACCTCCGTTCTGTGACTTCACACACCTGCATTCTGACTTCACACAGCTCCATTCTATGACTTCACACACCTCTATTCTGTGCCTTCACACACCTCCATTCTATGACGTAACACACCTTCATTTTTACTTAACAAACATCCATTCTATGACTTCACACACCTCCATTCTATGACTTCACACACCTCCATTCTATGACTTCACACACCTCCATTCTGTGACTTCGCACACCTCAATTCTGTGACTTCACAAACCTCCATTATGACTTCACACACATCCATTCTATGACTTCACACACCTCCATTCTATGACTTCACACACCTCCATTCTGTGACTTCACACACCTCCATTCTGAGTTCACACACCTCCATTCTGTGACTTCACACACCTCCAATCTGACTTCACACAGCTCCATTCCATGACTTCACACACCTCCATTCTGTGACTTCACACACCTCCATTCTATGACTTCACACACCTCCATTCTGACTTCACACACCTCCATTCTATGAGTTTACACACCTCCATTCTGACTTCACAGACCTCCATTCTATGACTTCACACAACTCCATTCTGACTTCACACACCTCCATTCTGTGACTTCACACACCTCCATTATATGACTTCACACACTTCCATTCTGTGACTTCACACTCCTCCATTCTATGACTTCACACACCTCCATTCTGTGACTTCACACACCTAGATTGTGACTTCACAGGCCTCCATTCTATGAGTTCACACAAATGCATTGTGAATTCACACACCTCCATTCTATGACTTCACACACCTCCATTCTGACTATACACACCTCCATTCTGACTTCACACACCTCCATTCTGACTTCACACACCTCAATTCTGTGACTTCACACAACTCCTTTCTGAGTTGACACACCTCCATTCTATGACTTCACACACCTCCATTCTATGACTTCACACACCTCCTTTCTGAGTTGACACACCTCCATTCTATGACTTCACACACCTCCAATCTGACTTCACACACCTCCATTTTATGACTTCACACACTTCCATTCTGTGACTTCAAAAACCTCCATTCTATGACTTCACACACCTCCATTGTGACTTCACACACCATCCTTCTATGAGTTCACACACCGCCATTCTGACTTCACTCACCTCCATTCTATGACTTCACATAACTCCATTCTGACTTCACACAGCTCCATTCTATGACTTCGCACACATCTATTCTGACTTCACACACCTCCATTCTGTGACTTCACACACCTCCATTCTGACTTCACACACCTCCATTCTCTGACGTCAAACACCTCCATTCTGTGACTTCACACACCTCCATTCTATGACTTCACACACCTCCATTCTATGACTTCACACACCCCCATTGTGTGACTTCACACACCTCCATTTTGTGATTTCACACACCTCCATTCTGTGACTTCACACAACTCCATTCTATGAATTCACACACCTCCATTCTGTGACTTCACACACCTCCATTCTATGACCTCACACACCTCCATTCTATGACTTCGCACACCTGCATTGTGACTTCACACACCTCCATTCTATGAGTTCACACACCTCCATTTTGACTTCACACACCTCCATTCTTTGACTTCATACACCTTCATTCTCACTTCAGAAACATCCATTCTATGACTTCACGCACCTGCATTCTATGACTTTACACAGCTCCATCTGACTTCACACACCTCCATTCCATGACTTCACACACCTCCATTCGATGAATTCACACACCTCCATTCTTTGTCTTCATGCACCTCCATTCTATTAGTTCACACACCTCCATTCTGTGACTTCACACACCTCCATTCTTTGCCTTCACACACCTCCATTCTTTGACTTCACACACCTCCATTCCATGACTTCACACACCTCCATTCTATGAGTTCACACACCTCCATTCTATGACTTCACACACCTCCATTCTTTGACTTCATACACCTTCATTCTCACTTCAGACACATCCATTCTATGCCTTCACGCACCTGCATTCTATGACTTCACAAACCTCCGTTCTGTGACCACACACCTCCAATCTGAGTTCCCACACCTCCATTCTGTGACTTCACCCACCTCCATCCTGACTTCACACACCTCCATTCTGACTTCACAAACCTCAATTCTTTGACTTCACACACCTCCATTCTATGATTTCACACACTTCCATTCTATAAATTCACACACCTCCATTCTATGAATTCACACACCTCATTTCTGAGTTGACACACCTCCATTCTGTGATTTCACACACCTCCAATTTGACTTCACACACCCCCATTCTATGACTTCACACAACCCCATTGTGACTTCACACACTCCATTCTATGAGTTCACACACCTCCATTCTGTGACTTCACGCACCTCAATTCTGTGACTTCACACACCTCCATTATGACTTCACACACATCTATTGTATGACTTCACATACCTCCATTCTATGACTTCACACACCTCCATTCTATGACTTCACACACCTCCATTCTGTGACTTCACGCACCTCAATTCTGTGACTTCACACACCTCCATTATGACTTCACACACATCCATTCTATGACTTCACACACCTCCATTCTATGACTTCACACACCTCCATTCTGTGACTTCACACACCTCCATTCTGAGTTCACACACCTCCATTCTGTGACTTCACACACCTCCAATCTGACTTCACACAGCTCCATTCCATGACTTCACACACCTCCATTCTGTGACTTCACACACTTCCATTCTATGACTTCACACACCTCCATTCTGACTTCACACACCTCCATTATATGAGTTTACACACCTCCATTCTGACTTCACACACCTCCAATCTATGACTTCACACACCTCCATTCTGACTTCACACACCTCCATTCTATGACTTCACACAACTCCATTCTGACTTCACACACCTCCATTCTGTGACTTCACACACCTCCATTATATGACTTCACACACTTCCATTCTGTGACTTCACACTCCTCCATTCTATGACTTCACACACCTCCATTCTGTGACTTCACACACCTAGATTGTGACTTCACAGGCCTCCATTCTATGAGTTCACACAAATGCATTGTGAATTCACACACCTCCATTCTATGACTTCACACACCTCCATTCTGACTATACACAGCTCCATTCTGACTTCACACACCTCCATTCTGACTTCACACACCTCAATTCTGTGACTTCACACAACTCCTTTCTGAGTTGACACACCTCCATTCTATGACTTCACACACCTCCATTCTATGAATTCACACACCTCCTTTCTGAGTTGACACACCTCCATTCTATGACTTCACACACCTCCAATCTGACTTCACACACCTCCATTTTATGACTTCACACACTTCCATTCTGTGACTTCAAAAACCTCCATTCTATGACTTCACACACCTCCATTGTGACTTCACACACCATCCTTCTATGAGTTCACACACCGCCATTCTGACTTCACTCACCTCCATTCTATGACTTCACATAACTCCATTCTGACTTCACACAGCTCCATTCTATGACTTCGCACACATCTATTCTGACTTCACACACCTCCATTCTGTGACTTCACACACCTCCATTCTGACTTCACACACCTCCATTCTCTGACGTCAAACACCTCCATTCTGTGACTTCACACACCTCCATTCTATGACTTCACACACCTCCATTCTATGACTTCACACACCCCCATTGTGTGACTTCACACACCTCCATTTTGTGATTTCACACACCTCCATTCTGTGACTTCACACACCTCCATTCTATGACTTCACACACCTCCATTCTGTGACTTCACACACCTCATTTATGACCTCACACACTTCCATTCTATGACTTCGCACACCTGCATTGTGACTTCACACACCTCCATTCTATGAGTTCACACACCTCCATTTTGACTTCACACACCACCATTCTTTGACTTCATACACCTTCATTCTCACTTCAGAAACATCCATTCTATGACTTCACGCACCTGCATTCTATGACTTTACACAACTCCATCTGACTTCACACACCTCCATTCCATGACTTCACACACCTCCATTCGATGAATTCACACACCTCCATTCTTTGTCTTCATGCACCTCCATTCTATTAGTTCACACACCTCCATTCTGTGACTTCACACACCTCCATTCTTTGCCTTCACACATCTCCATTCTTTGACTTCACACACCTCCATTCCATGACTTCACACACCTCCATTCTATGAGTTCACACACCTACATTCTATGACTTCACACACCTCCATTCTTTGACTTCATACACCTTCATTCTCACTTCAGAAACATCCATTCTATGACTTCACGCACCTGCATTCTATGACTTCACAAACCTCCGTTCTGTGACCACACACCTCCAATCTGAGTTCCCACACCTCCATTCTGTGACTTCACCCACCTCCATCCTGACTTCACACACCTCCATTCTGACTTCACAAACCTCAATTCTTTGACTTCACACACCTCCATTCTATGATTTCACACACTTCCATTCTATGAATTCACACACCTCCATTCTATGAATTCACACACCTCATTTCTGAGTTGACACACCTCCATTCTGTGATTTCACACACCTCCAATTTGACTTCACACACCCCCATTCTATGACTTCACACAACCCCATTGTGACTTCACACACTCCATTCTATGAGTTCACACACCTCCATTCTGACTTCACACACCTCCATTCTATGGCTTCACTCAGCTGCATTCAGACTTCAGACACCTTCATTCTGTGACTTCACACACCTCCATTTTGACTTCACACACTTCCATTCTTTGACTTAATACACCTGCATTCTGTGACTTCACACACCACCATTGTTTGACTTCACACACCTATATTCTTGGACTTCACACACCTCCATTCCATGACTTCACACATCTCCATTTTATGAGTTCACTCACCTCCATTTTGACTTCACACACCTCCCTTCTATGACTTCACACAATTCCATTCTATGACGTCACACACCTCCATTCTTTGACTTCACACACCTCCATTGTGAGTTCACACATCTCCATTCTGTGAGTTCACACACCTCCATTCTGTGACTTCACACAACTCCATTCTATGACTTCCCACCCCTACATTCTATGATTTCTCACACCTCCATTCTGAGTTCACAAACCTCCATTCTGTGACTTAACGCACCTTCATTCTGTGACTTCACACACCTCCAACCTATGAGTTCACACACCTCCATTCTATGACTTCACACACCTCCAGTCTTTGACTTCACACCCCTCCATTCTGTGACTGCACACACCGCCATTCTATAGCTTCACACACCTCTATTGTGACTTCCCACACCTCCAATCTGAGTTCACACACCTCCGTTCTGACTTCACACACTTCCATTGTATGACTTCACACACCTCCATTCTGTTTCTTCACACACCTCAATTCTGTGACTTCACACGCCTCCATTATGACTTCACACACCTCCATTCTATGACTTCACACACCTCCATTCTATGACTTCACACACCTAGATTCTGTGACTTCACACACCTCCAATCTGAGATCACAACCTCCACTCTGTGACTTAGCACACCTCCATTCTGTGACAACACACACCTCCATTCTGAGTTCACACACCTCCATTCTGTGACTTCACACACCTCCATTCTGACTTCACACAGCTCCATTCTATGACTTCACACACCTCCATTCTGTGCCTTCAAACACCTCCATTCTATGACTTAACACACCTTCATTCTTACTTAATAAACATCCATTCTATGACTTCACACACCTCCATTCTATGACTTCACACACCTCCATTCTGTGACTTCACACATCTCAATTCTGTGACTTCACACACCTCCACTATGACTTCACACACATCCATTCTATGACTTCACACACCTCCATTATATGACTTCAAACACCTCCATTCTGTGACTTCACACACCTCCATTCTGAGTTCACACACCTCCATTCTGTGACTTCACACACCTCCAATCTGACTTCACACAGCTACATTCTATGACTTCACACACCTCCATTCTGTGACTTTACACACCTCCATTCTATGACTTCACACACCTCGATTGTGACTTCACACACCTCCATTTTATGAGTTCACACACGTCCATTCTGACTTCACACACCTCCATTCTATGACTTCACACACCTCCATTCTGACTTCACACACCTCCATTCTATGACTTCACACAACTCCATTCTGACTTCACACACCTCCATTCTGTGACTTCACACACCTCCCTTATATGACTTCACACACCTCCATTCTGTGACTTCACACATCTCCATTCTATGACTTCACACACCTCCATTCTTTGACTTCACACACGTACATTGTGACTTCACAGATCTCCATTCTATGAGTTCACACAAATGCATTGTGAATTCACGCACCTCCATTCTATGACTTCACACACCTCCATTCTGACTTCACACACCTCCATTCTGAGTTCACACACCTCCATTCTGTGACTTCACACACCTCCATTCCATGAGTTCACACACCTCCATTCTATGAGTTCACACACCACCATTTTGACTTCACACACCTCCATTCTATGACTTTACACACATTCATTCTTACTTCAGAAACATCCATTCTATGACTTCACACACCTCCATTCTGTGACTTCACACACCTCCATTCTGAGTTCCCACACCCCCATTCTGTGACTTCACACACCTTCAATCTGTGATTTGACACACCTCCATTCTATTACTTCACACACCTCCATTCTATGACTTCACAAAACTACAATATATGACTTCAGACACCTCCATTCTGTGACTTCACACACCTCCATTCTATGACTTCACACATCTCCATTCTGTGACTTCACACACCTACATTGTGACTTCACAGACCTCCATTCTATGACTTCACACACCTCCATTCTGACTTCACACACCTCCATTCTATGACTTCACACACCTCCATTCTGACTTCACACACCTCCATTCTATGACTTCACACAACTCCATTCTGACTTCACACACCTCCATTCTGTGACTTCACACACCTCCATTATATGACTTTACACACCTCCATTCTATGACTTCACACACCTCCATTCTATGACTTCACACACCTCCATTCTGTGATTTCACACACCTACATTGTGACTTCATAGACCTACATTCTATGAGTTCAAACAAATACATTGTGAATTCACACACCTCCATTCTATGACTTCACACACCTCCATTCTGACTTCACACACCTCCATTCTGACTTCACACACCTCAATTCTGTGACTTAACACAACTCCATTCTATGATTTCACACACCTCCATTCTATGACTTCACACATCCATTCCATGACTTCACACAAATCCTTTCTGAGTTGACACACCTCCATTCTATGACTTCACACACCTCCAATCTGACTTCACACACCTCCATTTTATGACTTCACACACCTCCATTGTGACCTCACACACCGTCCTTCTATGAGTTCACACACCGCCATTCTGACTTCACTCACTTCCATTCTATGACTTCACACACCTCCATTCCATGACTTCACACAAATACTTTCTGAGTTGACACACCTCCATTTTATGACTTCACACACCTCCATTCTGTGACTTCACACACCTCCATTCTGAGTTCACACACCTCCATTTTGTGATTTCACACACCTCCATTCTCTGACTTCACACACCTCCATTCTATGACTTCACACACCTAAAGTCTATGACTTCACAAACCTCCATTCTATGACTTCACACACCTCCATTCTGTGACTTCACACACCTCCATTCTATGACTTCACACACCTCCATTTTGTGACTTCACACACCTGCATTCTATGACCTCACACACCTCCATTCTATGACATCGCACACCTGCATTGTGACTTCACACACCTCCATTCTATGACTTCACACACCTCCATTCTGACTTCACACACCTCCATTCCATGTCTTCACACACCTCCATTCGATGAATTCACACACCTCCATTCTTTGTCTTCATGCACCTCCATTCTATGAGTTCACACACCTCCATTCTGTGACTTCACACACCTTTATTTTTTGATTTCACACACCTCCATTCTTTGACTTCACACACCTCCAATCCATGACTTCACACACCTCCATTCTATGAGTTCACACACCTCCATTCTATGAGTTCACACACCTCCATTTTGACTTCACACACCTCCATTCTTTGACTTCATACACCTTCATTCTCACTTCAGAAACATCCATTCTATGACTTCACGCACCTCCATTCTATGACTTCACAAACCTCCGTTCTGTGACCACACACATCCATTCTGAGTTCCCACACCTCCATTCTGTGTCTTCAACCACCTCCATCCTGATTTCACACACCTCCATTCTGACTTCAAAAACCTCAATTCTTAGACTTCACACACCTCCATTCTATGATTTCACACACTTCCATTCTATGAATTCACACACCTCCATTCTATGACTTCACACACCTCATTTCTGAGTTGACACACCTCCATTCTGTGATTTCACACACCTCCAATTTGACTTCACACACCCCCATTCTATGACTTCACACACCTCCATTGTGACCTCACACACTCCATTCTATGAGTTCACACACCTCCATTCTGACTTCACACACCTCCATTCTATGGCTTCACACAGCTGCATTCAGACTTCAGACACCTTCATTCTGTGACTTCACACACCTCCATTTTGACTTCACACACTTCCATTCTTTGACTTAACACACCTGCATTCTGTGACTTCACACACCACCATTGTTTGACTTCACACACCTATATTCTTGGACTTCACACACCTCCATTCCATGACTTCACACATCTCCATTTTATGAGTTCACACACCTCCATTTTGACTTCACACACCTCCATTCTATGACTTCACACACCTTCATTCTACTTCTGAAACATCCATTCTATTACTTCACACATCTCCATTGTAGGACTTCACACACCTCCATTCTGTGACTTCACACACCTCCATTCTGTGTTCACACACCTCAATTCCGTGACTTCACACACCTCAATTCTCACTTCACACACCTCCATTCTATGACTTCACACAATTCCATTCTATGACTTCACACACCTCCATTCTTTGACTTCACACACCTTCATTGTGTGTTCACACACCTCCATTCTGTGAGTTCACACACCTCCATTCTGTGACTTCACACACCTCCTTTCTGTGACTTCACACACCTCCATTCTATGATTTCTCACACCTCTATTCTATTAATTCACACCCTCCATTCTGTGACTTCACACAACTCCATTCTATGACTTCCCACACCTACATTCTGTGACTTCACACACCTCCATTCTGAGTTCACAAACCTCCATTCTGTGACTTAACGCACCTTTATTCTGTTAATTCACACACCTCCAATCTATGAGTTCACACACCTCCATTCTATGACTTCACACACCTCCAGTCTTTGACTTCACACCCCTCCATTCTGTGACTTCCCACACCTCCAATCTGATTTCACACACCTCTGTTCTGACTTCACACACTTCCATTCTATGACTTCACACACCTCCGTTCTGTGACTTCACACACCTCAATTCTGTGACTTCACACGCCTCCATTATGACTTCACACACCTCCATTCTATGATTTCACACACCTCCATCCTATGACTTCACACACCTAGATTCTGTGACTTCACACACCTCCATCCTGAGTTCACACACCTCCATTCTGTAACTTCACACACCTCCATTCTGAATTCACACAGCTCCATTCTATGACTTCACACACCTCCATTCTGTGCCTTCACACACCTCCATTCTGACTTCACACAGCTCCATTCTATGACTTCACACACCTCCATTCTGTGCCTTCACACACCTCCATTCTATGACTTAACACACCTTCATTCTTACTTAACAAACATCCATTCTATGACTTCACACACCTCCATTCTTTGACTTCACACACCTCCATCCTATAACTTCACACACCTAGATTCTGTGACTTCACAAACCTCCATTCGGAGTTCACACACCTCCACTCTGTGACTTAACACACCTCCATACTGTGACTTCACACACCTCCATTCTGAGTTCACACACCTCCATTCTGTGACTTCACACACCTCCATTCTGACTTCACACAGCTCCATTCTATGACTTCACACACCTCCATTCTGTGACTTCACACACCTCAATTCTGTGACTTCACACACCTCCATTATGACTTCACACACATCCATTCTATGACTTCACACACCTCCATTCTATGACTTCACACACCTCCATTGTGTGACTTCACACACCTCCATTCTGAGTTCACACACCTCCATTCTGTGACTTCACACACCTTCAATCTGACTTCACACAGCTCCATTATATGACTTCACACACCTCCATTCTGTGACTTCACACACCGCCATTCTATGACTTCAAACAACTCCATTGTGACTTCACACACCTCCATTCTATGAGTTCACACACCTCCATTCTGACTTAACACACTTCCATTCTATGACTTCACACACGTCCATTCTGACTTCACACACCTCCATTCTATGACTTCACACAACTCCATTCTGACTTCACATACCTCCATTCTGTGACTTCACACACCTCCATTATATGACTTCACACACCTCCATTCTGTGACTTCACACACCTCCATTCTATGACTTCACACACCTTTATTCTGTGACTTCACACACGTACATTGTGACTTCACAGAACTCCATTTTATGAGTTCACACAAATGCATTGTGAATTCACACACCTCCATTCTATGACTTTACACACCTCCATTCTGACTTCACACACCTCCATTCTGACTTCACACACCTCAATTCTGTGACTTCACACACCTCCATTCCATGAATTCACACACCTCCATTCTATGAGTTCACACACCACCATTATGACTTCACACACCTCCATTCTATGACTTCACACACCTTCATTCTTACTTCAGAAACATCCATTCTATGACTTCACACACCTCCATTCTGTGACTTCACACACCTCCATTCTGAGTTCACACACCCCCATTCTGCGACTTCACACACCTTCAATCTGTGACTAAGCACACCTCCATTCTATTACTTCACACACCTCCATTCTATGACTTCACAAATCTCCAATATATGACTTCACATACCTCCATTCTGTGACTTCACACACCTCCATTCTATGACTTCACACACCTCCATTCTGTGACTTCACACACCTACATTATGACTTCACAGACCTCCATTCTATGAGTTCACACAAATGCATTGTGAATTCACACACCTCCATTCTATGACATCACACACCTCCATTCTGACTTCACACAGCTCCATTCTATGACTTCACACACCTCCATTCTGTGCCTTCACACACCTCCATTCTATGACTTAGCACACCTTCATTCTTACTTAAGAAACATCCATTCTATGACTTCACACAACTCCATTCTCTGACTTCACACACCTCCATTCTATGACTTCACACACCTCCATTCTGTGACTTCACACACCTCCATTCTGAGTTCACACACCTCCATTCTGTGACTTCACACACCTCCAATCTGACTTCACACAGCTCCATTCTATGACTTCACACACCTCCATTCTGTGACTTCACACACCTCCATTCTATAATTTCACACACCTCCATTGTGACTTCACACACCTCCAGTCTATGACTTCACACACCTCCATTCTGACTTCGCACACCTCCATTCCATGACTTCACACACCTCCATTCTGACTTCACACACCTCCATTCTATGACTTCACACAACTCCATTCTGACTTCACACACCTCCATTCTGTGACTTCTCACACCTCCATTATATTAGTTTACACACCTCCATTCTGTGACTTCACACTCCTCCATTCTATGACTTCACACACCTCCATTCTGTGATTTCACACACCTACATTGTGACGTCACAGACCTCCATTCTATGAGTTCACACAAATGCATTGTGAATTCACACACCTCCATTCTATGACTTCACACACCCACATTCTGACTTCACACACCTCCATTCTGACTTCACACACCTCAATTCTGTGACTTAACACAACTCCATTGTATGATTTCACACACCTCCATTCTATGACTTCACACCCCTCCATTCTATGACTTCACACACCTCCTTTCTGAGTTCACACACCTCCATTCTGACTTCACACACCTCAAATCTGACATCACACACCTCCATATTATGACTTCACACACTTCCATTCTGTGACTTCAAAAACCTCCATTCTATGACTTCACACACCTCCATTGTGACTTCACACACCATCATTCTATGAGTTCACACACCGCCATTCTCACTTCACTCACCTCCATTCTATGACTTCACACAGCTCCCTTCTGACTTCACACAGCTCCATTCTATGACTTAACACACCTTCATTCTTACTTAACAAACATCCAATCTATGACTTCACACACCTCCATTCCATGACTTCACACACCTCCATTCTATGACTTAACACACCTCCATTCTGTGACTTCACACACCTCAATTCTGTGACTTCACACACCTCCATTATGACTTCACACACATCCATTCTATGACTTCACACACCTCCATTCTATGACTTCACCCACCTCAGTTCTGAGACTTCACACACCTCCATTCTGAGTTCACACACTTCCATTCTGTGACTTTACACACCTCCAATCTGACTTCACACAGCTCCATTCTATGACTTCACACACCTCCATTCTGGGAATTCACACACCTCCATTCTGAGTTCAAACACCTCCGTTCTGTGACTTAACCCACCTCCATTCTATGACTTCACACACATCCAATCTGACTTCACACAGCTCCATTCTATGACTTCACACACCTCCATTCTGTGACTTCACACACCTCCATTATGACTTCACACACATCCATTCTATGACTTCACACACCTCCATTCTATGACTTCACACACCTTCATTCTGTGACTTCGCACACCTCCATTCTGACTTCACACAGCACCATTCTCTGACTTCCCACACCTCCATTCTATGATTTCAAACACCTCCATTCTATGACTTCACACACCTCCATTCTGTGACTTCACACACCTCCACTCTGACTTCAAACACCTCAGGTCTGTGACTTAACACACCTCCATTCTGTGACTTCACACACCTCCATTCTGAGTTCACACACCTCCATTCTGTGACTTCACACACCTCCATTCTGACTTCACACAGCTCCATTCTATGACTTCACACACCTCCATTCTGTGCCTTCACACACCTCCATTCTATGACTTAACACACCTTCATTCTTACTTAACAAACATCCATTCTATGACTTCACACACCTCCATTCTGTGACTTCACACACCTCAATTCTATGACCTCACACACCTCCATTCTATGACTTCGCACACCTGCATTGTGACTTCACACACCTCCATTCTATGAGTTCACACACCTCCATTCTGACTTCACACACCTCCATTCTATGACTTGACACACCTCCATTCTGACTTCACACACCTCCATTCTATGACTTCACAAAACTTCATCTGACTTCACACACCTCAATTCGATGTATTCACACACCTCGATTCTTTGACTTCATGCACCTCCATTCTTTGACTTCATGTACCTCCATTCTATGAGTTCACACACCCCCATTCTCTGACTTCATACACCTTTATTATTGGACTTCACACACCCCCATTCTTTGACTTCACACACCTCCAATCCATGACTTCACACACCTCCATTCTATGAGTTCACACACCTCCATTCTATGAGTTCACACACCTCCATTTTGACTTCACACACCTCCAGTCTTTGACTTCATACACCTTCATTCTCACTTCAGAAACATCCATTCTATGACTTCACGCACCTGCATTCTATGACTTCACAAACTTCGGTTCTGTGACCACACACCTCCATTCTGAGTTCCCACACTTCCATTCTGTGACTTCACCCACCTCCATCGTGACTTCACACACCTCCATTCTGACTTCACAAACCTCAATTCTTTGACTTCACACACCTCCATTCTATGATTTTACACACTTCCATTCTATGAATTCACACACCTCCATTCTATGACTTCACACACCTCATTTCTGAGTTGACACACCTCCATTCTGTGATTTCACACACCTCCAATTTGACTTCACACACCCCCATTCTATGACTTCACACACCCCCATTGTGACTTCACACACTCCATTCTATGAGTTCACGCACCTCCATTCTGACTTTACACACCTCCATTATATGGCTTCACACAGGTGCATTCTGACTTCAGACACCTTCATTCTGTGACTTCACACACCTCCATTCTGTGACTTCACACACCTCCATTTTGACTTCACACACTTCCATTCTTTGACTTAACACACCTGCATTCTGTGACTTCAAACACCACCATTGTTTGACTTCACACACCTATATTCTTGGACTTCACACACCTCCATTCCATGACTTCACACATCTCCATTTTATTTGTTCACACACCTCCATTTTGACTTCACAAACTTCCATTCTATGACTTCACACACCTTCCTTCTACTTCAGAAACATCCGTTCTATGACTTCACACACCTCCATTCTATGACTTCACAAACCTCCATTCTGTGACTTCACACACCTCCATTCTGAGTTCACACACCTCAATTCCTTGACTTCACACACCTCAATTCTCACTTCAAACACCTCCATTCTATGACTTCACACAATTCCATTCTACGACTTCACACACCTCCATTCTTTGACTTCACACACCTCCATTGTGAGTTCACACACCTCCATTCTGTGACTTCACACACCTCCATTCTATGATTTCTCACACCTCCATTCTATAAATTCACACACCTCCATTCAGGGACTTTACACAACTCCATTCTATGACTTCCCACACCTCCATTCTGTGACTTCACACACCTCCATTGTGAGTTCACAAACCTCCATTCTGTGACTTAACGCACCTTCATTCTGTGACTTCACACACCTCCATTCTATGAGTTCACACACCTCCATTCTATGACTTCACACACCTCCAATCTTTGACTTCATACCCCTCCATTCTGTGACTTCACACACCTCCATAATATAACTTCACACACCTCCATTTTGACTTCCCACACCTCCAATCTGAGTTCACACAACTCTGTTCTGACTTCACACATTTCCATTCTATGATTTCACAAACCTCCATTCTGTGACTTAACACACCTCAATTCTCTGACTTCACACACCTCCATTCTGAGTTCTAACACCTCTGTTCTGTGACTTAACACACCTCCATTCTGTGACTTCACACACATCCAATCTGACTTCACACAGCTCCATTCTATGACTTCACACACCTCCATTCTGTGACTTCACACACCTCCATTATGACTTCACACAATCCATTCTATGACTTCACACACCTCCATTCTATGACTTCACACACCTTCATTCTGTGATTTCGCACACCTCCATTCTGACTTCACACAGCTCCATTCTCTGACTTCCCACACCTCCATTCTATGATTTCACACACCTCAATTCTATGACTTCACACACCTCCATTCTGTGACTTCACACACCTCCATTCTGACTTCACACACCTCCATTCTTTGACTTCATACACCTTCATTCTCACTTCAGAAACATCCATTCTATGACTTCACGCACCTCCATTCTATGACTTCACAAACCTCCGTTCTGTGACCACACACCTCCATTCTGAGTTCCCACACCTCCATTCTGTGTCTTCACCCACCTCCATCCTGATTTCACACACCTCCATTCTGACTTCACAAACCTCAATTCTTTGACTTCACACACCTCCATTCTATGATTTCACACACTTCCATTCTATGAATTCACACACCTCCATTCTATGACTTCACACACCTCATTTCTGAGTTGACACACCTCCATTCTGTGATTACACACACCTCCAATTTAACTTCACACACCCCCATTCTATGACTTCACACACCTCCATTGTGACTTCACACACTCCATTCTATGAGTTCACACACCTCCATTCTGAATTCACACACCTCCATTCTGTGGCTTCACACAGCTGCATTCAGACTTCAGGCACCTTCATTCTGTGACTTCACACACCTCCATTTTGACTTCACACACTTCCATTCCTTGACTTAACACACCTGCATTCTGTGACTTCACACACCACCATTGTTTGACTTCACACACCTATATTCTTGGACTTCACACACCTCCATTCCATGACTTCACACATCTCCATTTTATGAGTTCACACACCTCCATTTTGACTTCACACACCTCCATTCTATGACTTCACACACCTTCATTCTACTTCAGAAACATCCATTCTATTACTTCACACACCTCCATTCTATGACTTCACAAACCTCCATTCTGTAACTTCACACACCTCCATTCTGTGTTCACACACCTCAATTCCGTGACTTCACACACCACAATTCTCACTTCACACACCTCCATTCTATGACTTCATACAATTCCATTCTATGACTTCACACACCTCCTTTCTTTGACTTCACACACCTTCATTGTGAGTTCACACACCTCCATTCTGTGACTTCACACACCTCCATTCTGTGATTTCACACACCTCCTTTCTGTGACTTCACACACCTCCATTCTATGATTTCTCACACCTCCATTCTATTAATTCACACACCTCCATTCTGTGACTTCACACAACTCCATTCTATGACTTCCCACACCTACATTCTGTGACTTCACACACCTCCATTCTGAGTTCACAAACCTCCATTCTGTGACTTAACGCACCTTTATTCTGTTAATTCACACACCTCCAATCTATTAGTTCACACACCTCCATTCTGTAACTTCACACACCTCCAGTCTTTGACTTCACACCCCTCCATTCTGTGACTTCCCACATCTCCAATCTGAGTTCACACACCTCTGTTCTGCCTTCACACACTTCCATTCTATGACTTCATACACCTCCGTTCTGTGACTTCACACAACTCAATTCTGTGACTTCACTCGCCTCCATTATGACTTCACACACCTCCATTCTATGATTTCACACACCTCCATCCTATGACTTCACACACCTAGATTCTGTGACTTCACACACCTCCATCCTGAGTTCACACACCTCCATTCTGTGACTTCACACACCTCCATTCTGACTTCACACAGCTCCATTCTATGACTTCACACACCTCCATTCTGTGCCTTCACACACCTCCATTCTATGACTTAACACACCTTCATTCTTACTTAATAAACATCCATTCTTTGACTTCACACACCTCCATTCTATGACTTCACACACCTCCATTCTATGACTTCACACACCTCCATTCTGTGACTTCACACACCTCAATTCTCTGACTTCACACACCTCCATTATGACTTCACACACATCCATTCTATGACTTCACACACCTCCATTCTATGACTTCACACACCTCCATTGTGTGACTTCACACACCTCCATTCTGAGTTCACACACCTCCAATCTGTGACTTCACACACCTCCAATCTGACTTCACACAGCTCCATTATATGACTTCACACACCTCCATTCTGTGACTTCACACACCGCCATTCTATGACTTCACACAACTCCATTGTGACTTCACACACCTCCATTCTATGAGTTCACACACCTCCATTCTGACTTAACACACCTCCATTCTATGACTTCACACACCTCCATTCTGACTTCACACACCTCCATTCTATGACTTCACACAACTCCATTCTGACTTCACACACCTCCATTCTGTGACTTCACACACCTCCATTCTGAGTTCATACACCTCCATTCTGTGACTTCACACACCTCCAATCTGACTTCACACAGCTCCATTCTATGACTTCACACACCTCCATTCTGTGACTTCACACACCACCATTCTATAACTTCACACACCTCCATTGTGACTTCACACACCTCCAGTCTATGACTTCACACACCTCCATTCTGACTTCACACACCTCCATTCCATGACTTCACACACCTCCATTCTGACTTCACAAACCTCAATTCTATGACTTCACACAACTCCATTCTGACTTCACACACCTCCATTCTGTGACTTCTCACACCTCCATTATATGACTTTACACACCTCCATTCTGTGACTTCACACTCCTCCATTCTATGACTTCACACACCTCCATTCTGTGATTTCACACACCTACATTGTGACTTCACAGACCTCCATTCTATGAGTTCACACAAATGCATTGTGAATTCACACACCTCCATTCTATGACTTCACAAACCTCCATTCTATGGCTTCACACAGCTGCATTCAGACTTCAGACACCTTCATTCTGTGACTTCACACACCTCCATTTTGACTTCACACACTTCCATTCTGTGACTTCACACACCTCCATTCTGACTTCACACAGCTCCATTCTATGACTTCACACACCTCCATTCTGTGCCTTCACACACCTCCATTCTATGACTTAACACACCTTCATTCTTACTTAATAAACATCCATTCTTTGACTTCACACACCTCCATTCTATGACTTCACACACCTCCATTCTATGACTTCACACACCTCCATTCTGTGACTTCACACACCTCAATTCTCTGACTTCACACACCTCCATTATGACTTCACACACATCCATTCTATGACTTCACACACCTCCATTCTATGACTTCACACACCTCCATTGTGTGACTTCACACACCTCCATTCTGAGTTCACACACCTCCAATCTGTGACTTCACACACCTCCAATCTGACTTCACACAGCTCCATTATATGACTTCACACACCTCCATTCTGTGACTTCACACACCGCCATTCTATGACTTCACACAACTCCATTGTGACTTCACACACCTCCATTCTATGAGTTCACACACCTCCATTCTGACTTAACACACCTCCATTCTATGACTTCACACACCTCCATTCTGACTTCACACACCTCCATTCTATGACTTCACACAACTCCATTCTGACTTCACACACCTCCATTCTGTGACTTCACACACCTCCATTCTGAGTTCATACACCTCCATTCTGTGACTTCACACACCTCCAATCTGACTTCACACAGCTCCATTCTATGACTTCACACACCTCCATTCTGTGACTTCACACACCACCATTCTATAACTTCACACACCTCCATTGTGACTTCACACACCTCCAGTCTATGACTTCACACACCTCCATTCTGACTTCACACACCTCCATTCCATGACTTCACACACCTCCATTCTGACTTCACAAACCTCAATTCTATGACTTCACACAACTCCATTCTGACTTCACACACCTCCATTCTGTGACTTCTCACACCTCCATTATATGACTTTACACACCTCCATTCTGTGACTTCACACTCCTCCATTCTATGACTTCACACACCTCCATTCTGTGATTTCACACACCTACATTGTGACTTCACAGACCTCCATTCTATGAGTTCACACAAATGCATTGTGAATTCACACACCTCCATTCTATGACTTCACAAACCTCCATTCTATGGCTTCACACAGCTGCATTCAGACTTCAGACACCTTCATTCTGTGACTTCACACACCTCCATTTTGACTTCACACACTTCCATTCTTTGACTTAACACACCTGCATTCTGTGACTTCACACACCACCATTGTTTGACTTCACACACCTATATTCTTGGACTTCACATACCTCCATTCCATGACTTCACACATCTCCATTTTATGAGTTCACACACCTCCATTTTGACTTCACACACCTCCATTCTATGACTTCACACACCTTCATTCTATGACTTCACACACCTTCATTCTACTTCAGAAACATCCATTCTATTCCTTCACACACCTCCATTCTATGACTTCACACACCTCCATTCTGTGACTTCACACCTCCATTCTGAGTTCACACACCTCAATTCCGTGACTTCACACACCTCAATTCTCACTTCACACACCTCCATTCTATGACTTCACACAATTCCATTCTATGACTTCACACACCTCCATTCTTTGACTTCACACACCTTCATTGTGAGTTCACACACCTCCATTCTGTGACTTCACACACCTTCATTCTGTGACTTCACACACCTCCATTCTGTGACTTCACACACCTCCATTCTATGATTTCTCACACCTCCATTCTATTAATTCACACACCTCCATTCTGTGACTTCACACAACTCCATTCTATGACTTCCCACACCTACATTCTGTGACTTCACACACCTCCATTCTGAGTTCACAAACCTCCATTCTGTGACTTAACGCACCTTTATTCTGTTAATTCACACACCTCCAATCTATGAGTTCACACACCTTCATTCTATGACTTCACATACCTCCAGTCTTTGACTTCACACCCCCAATCTGTGACTTCACACACCTCCATTTTATAGATTCACACACCTCCATTGTGACTTCCCACACCTCCAATCTGAGTTCACACACCTCTGTTCTGACTTCACACACTTCCATTCTATGACTTCACACACCTCCATTCTGTGACTTCACACACCTCAATTCTGTGACTTCACACGCCTCCATTATGACTTCACACACCTCCATTCTATGATTTCACACACCTCCATCCTATGACTTCACACACCTAGATTCTGTGACTTCAAAAACCTCCATTCGGAGTTCACACACCTCCACTCTGTGACTTAACACACCTCCATTCTGTGACTTCACACACCTCCATTCTGAGTTCACACACCTCCATTCTGTGACTTCACACACCTCCATTCTGACTTCACACAGCTCCATTCTATGACTTCACACACCTCCATTCTGTGCCTTCACACACCTCCATTCTATGACTTAACACACCTTCATTCTTACTTAACAAACATCCATTATGTGACTTCACACACCTCAATTCTGTGACTTCACACACCTCCATTATGACTTCACACACATCCATTCTATGACTTCACACACCTCCATTCTATGACTTCACACACCTCCATTGTGTGACTTCACACACCTCCATTCTGAGTTCACACACCTCCATTCTGTGACTTCACACACCTTCAATCTGACTTCACACAGCGCCATTGTATGACTTCACACACCTCCATTCTGTGACTTCACACACCGCCATTATATGACTTCACACAACTCCATTGTGACTTCACACACCTCCATTCTATGAGTTCACACACCTCCATTCTGACTTAACACACCTCCAGTCTATGACTTCACACACCTCCATTCTGACTTCACACACCTCCATTCTGTGACTTCACACACCTTCATTCTATGACTTCACACACCTTTATTCTGTGACTTCACACACGTACATTGTGACTTCACAGACCTCCATTTTATGAGTTCACACAAATGCATTGTGAATTCACACACCTCCATTCTATGACTTCACACACCTCCATTCTGACTTCACACACCTCCATTCTGACTTCACACACCTCAATTCTGTGACTTCACACACCTCCATTCCATGAATTCACACACCTCCATTCTATGAGTTCACACACCACCATTATGACTTCACACACCTCCATTCTATGACTTCACACACCTTCATTCTTACTTCAGAAACATCCATTCTATGACTTCACACACCTCCATTCTGTGACTTCACAGACCTCCATTCTGAGTTCACACACCCCCATTCTGCGACTTCACACACCTTCAATCTGTGACTAAGCACACCTCCATTCTATTACTTCACACACCTCCATTCTATGACTTCACAAATCTCCAATATATAACTTCACATACCTCCATTCTGTGACTTCACACACCTCCATTCTATGACTTCACACACCTCCATTCTGTGACTTCACACACCTCCATTCTGAGTTCCCATACCTCCATTCTGTGACTTCACCCACCTCCATCCTGACTTCACACACCTCCATTCTGACTTCACAAACCTCAATTCTTTGACTTCACACACCTCCATTCTATGATTTCACACACTTCCATTCTATGAATTCACACACCTCCATTCTATGACTTCCCAAACTCCATTCTGTGACTTCACACACCTCCATTCTGAGTTCACACACCTCAATTCCGTGACTTCACACACCTCAATTCTCACTTCACACACCTCCATTCTATGACTTCACACAATTCCTTTCTATGACTTCACACACCTCCACTCTTTGACTTCACACACCTCCATTGTGAGTTCACACACCTCCATTCTGTGACTTCACACACCTCCATACTCTGACTTCACACACCTCCATTCTGTGACTTCACACACCTCCATTCTATGATTTCTCACACCTCCATTCCTTTAATTCACACACCTCCATTCTGTGACTTCACACAACTCCATTCTATGACTTCCCACACCTCCATTCTGTGACTTCACACACCTCCATTCTGCGTTCACAAACCTCCATTCTGTGACTTAACGCACCTTCATTCTGTGACTTCACACACCTCCATTCTATGAGTTCACACACCTCCATTCTATGACTTCACACACCTCCAGTCTTTGACTTCACACCCCTCCATTCTGTGACTTCACACACCTCCATTCTATAACTTCACACACCTCCATTCTGTGACTTCACGCACCTCAATTCTGTGACTTCACACACATCCATTATGACTTCACACACATCCATTCTATGACTTCACACACCTCCATTCTATGACTTGACACACCTCCATTCTGACTTCACACACCTCCATTCCATGACTTCACACACCTCCATTCGATGAATTCACACACCTCCAGTCTTTGACTTCATGCACCTCCATTCTATGAGTTCACACACCTCCATTCTGTGACTTCACACACCTTTATTGTTTGACTTCACACACCCCCATTCTTTGACTTCACACACCTCCATTCTATGATTTCACACACTTCCATTCTATGAATTCACACACCTCCATTCTATGACTTCACACACCTCATTTCTGAGTTGACACACCTCCATTCTGTGATTTCACACACCTCCAATGTGACTTCACACACACCCATTCTATGACTTCACACACCCCCATTGTGACTTCACACACTCCATTCTATGAGTTCACACACCTCCATTCTGACTTTACACACCTCCATTCTATGGCTTCACACAGGTGCATTCTGACTTCAGACACCTTCATTCTGTGACTTCACACACCTCCATTCTGTGACTTCACACACCTCCATTTTGACTTCACACACTTCCATTCTTTGACTTAACACACCTGCATTCTGTGACTTCACACACCACCATTGTTTGACTTCACACACCTATATTCTTGGACTTCACACACCTCCATTCCATGACTTCACACATCTCCATTTTATGAGTTCACACACCTCCATTTTGACTTCACACACCTCCATTCTATGACTTCACACACCTTCATTCTACTTCAGAAACATCCATTCTATGACTTCACACACCTCCATTCTATGACTTCACAAATCTCCATTCTGTGACTTCTCACACCTCCATTCTGAGTTCACACACCTCAATTCCGTGACTTCACACACCTCAATTCTCACTTCACACACCTCCATTCTATGACTTCACACAATTCCCTTCTATGACTTCACACACCTCCACTCTTTGACTTCACACACCTCCATTGTAAGTTCACACACCTCCATTCTGTGACTTCACACACCTCCATTCTGTGACTTCACACACCTCCATTCTGTGACTTCACACACCTCCATTCTATGATTTCTCACACCTCCATTCCTTTAATTCACACACCTCCATTCTGTGACTTCATACAACTCCATTCTATGACTTCCCACACCTCCATTCTGTGACTTCACACACCTCCATTCTGAGTTCACAAACCTTCATTCTGTGACTTAACGCACCTTCATTCTGTGACTTCACACACCTACATTCTATGAGTTCACACACCTCCATTCTATGACTTCACACACCCCCAGTCTTTGACTTCACACCCCTCCATTCTGTGACTTCACACACCTCCATTCTATAACTTCACACACCACCATTGTGACTTCCCACACCTCCAATCTAAGTTCACACACCTCCGTTCTGACTTCACACACTTCCATTCTATGACTTCACACACCTCCATTCTGTGACTTCACACACCTGAATTCTGTGACTTCACACGCCTCCAATATGACTTCACACACCTCCATTCTATGACTTCACACACATCCATTCTATGACTTCACACACCTTGATTCTGTGACTTCACACACCTCCATTCTGAGTTCACACACCTCCATTCTGTGACTTAACACACCTCCATTCTGTGACTTCACACACCTCCATTCTGAGTTCACACACCTCCATTCTGTGACTTCACACACCTCCATTCTGACTTCACACAGCTCCATTATATGACTTCACACACCTCAATTCTGTGCCTTCTCACACCTCCATTCTATGACTTAAACACCTTCATTCTTACTTAACAAACATACATTCTATGACTTCACACACCTCCATTCTATGACTTCACACACCTCCATTCTATGACTTCACACAACTCCATTCTGTGACTTCACGCACCTCAATTCTGTGACTTCACACACCTCCATTATGACTTCACACACATCCATTCTATGACTTCACACACCTCCATTCTATGACTTCACACACCTCAGTTCTGTGAATTCACACACCTCCATTCTGACTTCACACACCTCCATTCTGTGACTTCACACACCTCCAATCTGACTTCACACAGCTCCATTCTATGACTTCACACACCTCAATTCTGTGACTTCACACACCTCCATTCTGAGTTCAAACACCTCCGTTCTGTGACTTAACACACCTCCATTCAGTGACTTCACACAGCTCCAATCTGACTTCACACAGCTCCATTCTATGACTTCACACACATCCATTCTGTGACTTCACACACCTCTATTATGACTTCACACACATCCATTCTATGACTTCACACACCTTCATTCTATGACTTCACACACCTCCATTCTGTGACTTCGCATACCTCCATTCTGACTTCACACAGCTCCTTTCTCTGACTTCCCACACCTCCATTCTATGATTTCACACACCTCCATTCTATGACTTCACACACCTCCATTCTGTGACTTCACACTCCTCCATTCTGACTTCAAACACCTCCGTTCTGTGACTTAACACACCTCCATTCTGTGACTTCACACACCTCCATTCTGAGTTCACACACCTCCATTCTGTGACTTCACACACCTCCATTCTGACTTCACACAGCTCCATTCTATGACTTCACACACCTCAATTCTATGACTTCACACACCTCCATTCTGTGACTTCACACACCTCCATTCTGAGTTCACACACCTCAATTCCGTGACTTCACACACCTCAATTCTCACTTCACACACCTCCATTCTATGACTTCACACAATTCCTTTCTATGACTTCACACACCTCCACTCTTTGACTTCACACACCTCCATTGTGAGTTCACACACCTCCATTCTGTGACTTCACACACCTCCATACTCTGACTTCACACACCTCCATTCTGTGACTTCACACACCTCCATTCTATGATTTCTCACACCTCCATTCCTTTAATTCACACACCTCCATTCTGTGACTTCACACAACTCCATTCTATGACTTCCCACACCTCCATTCTGTGACTTCACACACCTCCATTCTGCGTTCACAAACCTCCATTCTGTGACTTAACGCACCTTCATTCTGTGACTTCACACACCTCCATTCTATGAGTTCACACACCTCCATTCTATGACTTCACACACCTCCAGTCTTTGACTTCACACCCCTCCATTCTGTGACTTCACACACCTCCATTCTATAACTTCACACACCTCCATTCTGTGACTTCACGCACCTCAATTCTGTGACTTCACACACATCCATTATGACTTCACACACATCCATTCTATGACTTCACACACCTCCATTCTATGACTTCACACACCTCCATTCTATGACTTCACACACCTCCATTCTGTGACTTCACGCACCTCAGTTCTGTGACTTCACACACCTCTATTATGACTTCACACACATCCATTCTATGACTTCACACACCTCCATTCTATGACTTCACACACCTCAGTTCTGTGACTTCACACACCTCCATTCTGACTTCACACACCTCCATTCTGTGACTTCACACACCTCCAATCTGACTTCACAAAGCTCCATTCTATGACTTCACACACCTCCATTCTGTGACTTCACACTCCTCCATTCTGACTTCACACATCTCCATTCTCTGACTTCCCACACCTCCATTCTATGATTTCACACACCTCCATTCTATGAATTCACACAACTCCATTCTGTGACTTCACACACCTCCATTCTGACTTCAAACACCTCCGTTCGGTGACTTAACACACCTCCATTCTGTGACTCCCCACACCTCCATTCTGAGTTCACACACCTCCATTCTGTGACTTCACACACCTCCATTCTGACTTCACACAGCTCCATTCTATGACTTCACACACCTCCATTCTGTGCCTTCACACACCTCCATTCTATGACTTAACACACCTTCATTCTTACTTAACAAACATCCATTCTGTGACTTCACACACCTCCATTTTGACTTCACACACTTCCATTCTTTGACTTAACACACCTGCATTCTGTGACTTCACACACCACCATTGTTTGACTTCACACACCTATATTCTTGGACTTCACACACCTCCATTCCATGACTTCACACATCTCCATTTTATGAGTTCACACACCTCCATTTTGACTTCACACACCTCCATTCTATGACTTCACACACCTTCATTCTACTTCAGAAACATCCATTCTATGACTTCACACACCTCCATTCTATGACTTCACAAATCTCCATTCTGTGACTTCTCACACCTCCATTCTGAGTTCACACACCTCAATTCCGTGACTTCACACACCTCAATTCTCACTTCACACACCTCCATTCTATGACTTCACACAATTCCCTTCTATGACTTCACACACCTCCACTCTTTGACTTCACACACCTCCATTGTAAGTTCACACACCTCCATTCTGTGACTTCACACACCTCCATTCTGTGACTTCACACACCTCCATTCTGTGACTTCACACACCTCCATTCTATGATTTCTCACACCTCCATTCCTTTAATTCACACACCTCCATTCTGTGACTTCATACAACTCCATTCTATGACTTCCCACACCTCCATTCTGTGACTTCACACACCTCCATTCTGAGTTCACAAACCTTCATTCTGTGACTTAACGCACCTTCATTCTGTGACTTCACACACCTACATTCTATGAGTTCACACACCTCCATTCTATGACTTCACACACCCCCAGTCTTTGACTTCACACCCCTCCATTCTGTGACTTCACACACCTCCATTCTATAACTTCACACACCACCATTGTGACTTCCCACACCTCCAATCTAAGTTCACACACCTCCGTTCTGACTTCACACACTTCCATTCTATGACTTCACACACCTCCATTCTGTGACTTCACACACCTGAATTCTGTGACTTCACACGCCTCCAATATGACTTCACACACCTCCATTCTATGACTTCACACACATCCATTCTATGACTTCACACACCTTGATTCTGTGACTTCACACACCTCCATTCTGAGTTCACACACCTCCATTCTGTGACTTAACACACCTCCATTCTGTGACTTCACACACCTCCATTCTGAGTTCACACACCTCCATTCTGTGACTTCACACACCTCCATTCTGACTTCACACAGCTCCATTATATGACTTCACACACCTCAATTCTGTGCCTTCTCACACCTCCATTCTATGACTTAAACACCTTCATTCTTACTTAACAAACATACATTCTATGACTTCACACAGCTCCATTCTATGACTTCACACACCTCCATTCTATGACTTCACACAACTCCATTCTGTGACTTCACGCACCTCAATTCTGTGACTTCACACACCTCCATTATGACTTCACACACATCCATTCTATGACTTCACACACCTCCATTCTATGACTTCACACACCTCAGTTCTGTGAATTCACACACCTACATTCTGACTTCACACACCTCCATTCTGTGACTTCACACACCTCCAATCTGACTTCACACAGCTCCATTCTATGACTTCACACACCTCCATTCTGTGACTTCACACACCTCCATTCTGAGTTCAAACACCTCCGTTCTGTGACTTAACACACCTCCATTCAGTGACTTCACACAGCTCCAATCTGACTTCACACAGCTCCATTCTATGACTTCACACACATCCATTCTGTGACTTCACACACCTCTATTATGACTTCACACACATCCATTCTATGACTTCACACACCTTCATTCTATGACTTCACACACCTCCATTCTGTGACTTCGCATACCTCCATTCTGACTTCACACAGCTCCTTTCTCTGACTTCCCACACCTCCATTCTATGATTTCACACACCTCCATTCTATGACTTCACACACCTCCATTCTGTGACTTCACACTCCTCCATTCTGACTTCAAACACCTCCGTTCTGTGACTTAACACACCTCCATTCTGTGACTTCACACACCTCCATTCTGAGTTCACACACCTCCATTCTGTGACTTCACACACCTCCATTCTGACTTCACACAGCTCCATTCTATGACTTCACACACCTCAATTCTATGACTTCACACACCTCCATTCTGTGACTTCACACACCTCAATTCTGTGACTTCACACACCTCAATTCTGACTTCAAACACCTCCGTTCGGTGACTTAACACACCTCCATTCTGTGACTTCACACACCTCAGTTCTTGACTTCGCACACCTCCATTCTGACTTCACACAGCTCCATTCTCTGACTTCCCACACCTCCATTCTATCATTTCACACACCTCCATTCTATGAATTCACACACCTCCATTCTGTGACTTCACACACCTCCATTCTGACTTCAAACACCTCCGCTCGGTGACTTAACACACCTCCATTCTGTGACTTCACACACCTCCATTCTGAGTTCACACACCTCCATTCTGTGACTTCCCACACCTCCATTCTGACTTCACACAGCTCCATTCTATGACTTCACACACCTCCATTCTCTGCCTTCACACACCTCCATTCTATGACCTCACACACCTCCATTCTATGACTTCGCACACCTGCATTGTGACTTCACACACCTCCATTCTATGAGTTCACACACCTCCATTCTGACTTCACACACCTCCATTGCATGACTTGACACACCTCCATTCTGACTTCACACACCTCCATTTCTATAACTTCACACAACTCCATCTGTCTTCACACACCTCCATTCCATGACTTCACACAACTCTATTCTATGAGTTCACACACCTCCATTCTGTGACTTCACACACCTTTATTGTTTGACTTCACACACCCCAATTCTTTGACTTCACACACCTCCAATCCAAGACTTCACACACCTCCATTCTATGAGTTCACACAGCTCCATTCTATGAGTTCACACACCTCCATTTTGACTTCACACACCTCCATTCTTTGACTTCATACACCTTCATTCTCACTTCAGAAACATCCATTCTATGACTTCACGCACCTGCATTCTATGACTTCACAAACCTCCGTTCTGTGACCACACACCTCCATTCTGAGTTCCCACACCTCCATTCTGTGACTTCACCCACCTCCATCCTGACTTCACACACCTCCATTCTGACTTCACAAACCTCAATTCTTTGACTTCACACACCTCCATTCTATGATTTCACACACTTCCATTCTATGAATTCACACACCTCCATTCTATGACTTCACACACCTCATTTCTGAGTTGACAAACCTCCATTCTGTGATTTCACACACCTCCAATTTAACTTCACACACCCCCATTCTATGACTTCACACACCCCCATTGTGACTTCACACACTCCATTCTATGAGTTCACACACCTCCATTCTGACTATACACCTCCATTCTATGGCTTCACACAGGTGCATTCTGACTTCAGACACCTTCATTCTGTGACTTCACACACCTCCATTCTGTGACTTCACACACCTCCATTTTGACTTCACACACTTCCATTCTTTGACTTAACACACCTGCATTCTGTGACTTCACACACCACCATTGTTTGACTTCACACACCTATATTCTTGGACTTCACACACCTCCATTCCATGACTTAACACATCTCCATTTTATGAGTTCGCAAACCTCCATTTTGACTTCACACACCTCCATTCTATGACTTCACACACCTTCATTCTACTTCAGAAACATCCATTCTATGACTTCACACACCTCCATTCTATGACTTCACAAACCTCCATTCTGTGACTTCACACACCTCCATTCTGAGTTCACACACCTAAATTCCGTGACTTCACACACCTCAATTCTCACTTCACACACCTCCATTCTATGACTTCACACAATTCCTTTCTATGACTTCACACACCTCCACTCTTTGACTTCACACACCTCCATTGTGAGTTCACACACCTCCATTCTGTGACTTCACACACCTCCATACTGTGACTTCACACACCTCCATTCTGTGACTTCACACACCTCCATTCTATGATTTCTCACACCTCCATTCCTTTAATTCACACACCTCCATTCTGTGACTTCACACAACTCCATTCTATGACTTCCCACACCTCCATTCTGTGACTTCACACACCTCCATTCTGCGTTCACAAACCTCCATTCTGTGACTTAACGCACCTTCATTCTGTGACTTCACACACCTCCATTCTATGAGTTCACACACCTCCATTCTATGACTTCACACACCTCCAGTCTTTGACTTCACACCCCTCCATTCTGTGACTTCACACACCTCCATTCTATAACTTCACACACCTCCATTCTGTGACTTCACGCACCTCAATTCTGTGACTTCACACACATCCATTATGACTTCACACACATCCATTCTATGACTTCACACACCTCCATTCTATGACTTCACACACCTCCATTCTATGACTTCACACACCTCCATTCTGTGACTTCACGCACCTCAGTTCTGTGACTTCACACACCTCTATTATGACTTCACACACATCCATTCTATGACTTCACACACCTCCATTCTATGACTTCACACACCTCAGTTCTGTGACTTCACACACCTCCATTCTGACTTCACACACCTCCATTCTGTGACTTCACACACCTCCAATCTGACTTCACACAGCTCCATTCTATGACTTCACACACCTCCATTCTGTGACTTCACACTCCTCCATTCTGACTTCACACATCTCCATTCTCTGACTTCCCACACCTCCATTCTATGATTTCACACACCTCCATTCTATGAATTCACACAACTCCATTCTGTGACTTCACACACCTCCATTCTGACTTCAAACACCTCCGTTCGGTGACTTAACACACCTCCATTCTGTGACTCCACACACCTCCATTCTGAGTTCACACACCTCCATTCTGTGACTTCACACACCTCCATTCTGACTGCACACAGCTCCATTCTATGACTTCACACACCTCCATTCTGTGCCTTCACACACCTCCATTCTATGACTTAACACACCTTCATTCTTACTTAACAAACATCCATTCTATGACTTCACACACCTCCATTCTATGACTTCACACACCTCCATTCTATGACTTCACACACCTCCATTCTGTGACTTCACGCACCTCAATTCTGTGACTTCACACACCTGCATTATGACTTCACACACATCCATTCTATGACTTCACACCCCTCCATTCTATGACTTCACACACCTCAGTTCTGTGACTTCACACACCTCCATTCTGACTTCACACACCTCCATTCTGTGACTTCACACACCTCCAATCTGACTTCACACAGCTCCATTCTATGACTTCACACACCTCCGTTCTGTGACTTAACACACCTCCATTCTGTGACTTCACACACCTCCAATCTGACTTCACACAGCTCCATTCTATGACTTCACACACATCCATTCTGTGACTTCACACACCTCCATTATGACTTCACACACATCCATTCTATGACTTCACACACCTCCATTCTATGACTTCACACACCTCCATTCTGTGACTTCGCACACCTCCATTCTGACTTCACACACCTCCATTCTCTGACTTACCACACCTCCATTTTATGATTTCACACACCTCCATTCTATGACTTCACACACCTCCATTCTGTGACTTCACACTCCTCCATTCTGACTTCAAACACCTCCGTTCTATGACTTAACACACCTCCATTCTGTGACTTCACACACCTCCATTCTGAGTTCACACACCTCCATTCGGTGACTTCACACACCTCCATTCTGACTTCACACAGCTCCATTCTATGACTTCACACACCTCCATTCTATGACTTCACACACCTCCATTCTGTGACTTCACACACCTCAATTCTGTGACTTCACACACCTCCATTATGACTTCACACACATCCATTCTATGACTTCACACACCTCCATTCTATGACTTCACACACCTCAGTTCAGTGACTTCACACACCTCCATTCTGAGTTCACACACCTCCATTCTGTGACTTCACACACCTCCAATCTGACTTCACACAGCTCCATTCTATGACTTCACACACCTCCATTCTGTGAATTCACACACCTCCATTCTGAGTTCAAACACCTCCGTTCTGTGACTTAACACACCTCCATTTTGTGACTTCACACACATCCAATCTGACTTCACACAGCTCCTTTCTATGACTTCACACACCTCAATTCTGTGACTTCACACACCCCCATTATGACTTCATACACATCCATTCTATGACTTCACACACCTCCATTTTATGACTTCACACACCTTCATTCTGTGACTTCGCACACCTCCATTCTGACTTCACACAGCTCCATTCTCTGACTTCCCACACCTCCATTCTATGATTACACACACCTCCATTCTAAGAATTCACACACCTCCATTCTGTGACTTCACACACCTCCATTCTGACTTCAAACACCTCCGTTCGGTGACTTAACACACCTCCATTCTGTGACTTCACACACCTCCATTCTGAGTTCACACACCTCCATTCTTTGACTTCCCACACCTCCATTCTGACTTCACACAGCTCCATTCTATGACTTCACACACCTCCATTCTGTGACTTCACACACCTCCATTCTATGACCTCACACACCTCCATTCTATGACTTCGCACACCTGCATTGTGATTTCACACACCTCCATTCTATGAGTTCACACACCTCCATTCTGTCTTCACACACCTCCATTCTATGATTTCACACAACTCCATCTGACTTCACACACCTCCATTCCATGTCTTCACACACTTCCATTCGATGAATTCACACACCTCCATTCTTTGACTTCATGCACCTCCATTCTATGAGTTCACACACCTCCATTCTATGACTTCACACAACTCCATCTGACTTCACACACCTCCATTCCATGACTTCACACACCCCCATTCTTTGACTTCACACACCTCCAATCCATGACTTCACACACCTCCATTCTATGAGTTCACACACCTCCATTCTATGAGTTCACACACCTCCATTTTGACTTCACACACCTCCATTCTTTGACTTCATACACCTTCATTCTCACTTCAGAAACATCCATTCTATGACTTCACGCACCTGCATTCTATGACTTCACAAACCTCCGTTCTGTGACCACACACCTCCATTCTGAGTTCCCACACCTCCATTCTGTGACTTCACCCACCTCCATCCTGACTTCACACACCTCCATTCTGACTTCACAAACATCAATTCTTTGACTTCACACACCTCCATTCTATGATTTCACACACTTCCATTCTATGAATTCACACACCTCCATTCTATGACTTCACACACCTCATTTCTGAGTTGACACACCTCCATTCTGTGATTTCACACACCTCCAATTTGACTTCACACACCCCCATTCTATGACTTCACACACCCCCATTGTGACTTCACACACTCCATTCTATGAGTTCACACACCTCCATTCTGACTTTACACACCTCCATTCTATGGCTTCACACAGGTGCATTCTGACTTCAGACACCTTCATTCTGTGACTTCACACACCTCCATTCTGTGACTTCACACACCTCCATTTTGACTTCACACACTTCCATTCTTTGACTTAACACACCTGCACTCTGTGACTTCACACACCACCATTGTTTGACTACACACACCTATATTCTTGGACTTCACACACCTCCATTCCATGACTTAACACATCTCCATTTTATGAGTTCACACACCTCCATTTTGACTTCACACACCTCCATTCTATGACTTCACACACCTTCATTCTACTTCAGAAACATCCATTCTATGACTTCACACACCTTCATTCTATGACTTCACAAACCTCCATTCTGTGACTTCACACACCTCCATTCTGAGTTCACACACCTCAATTCCGTGACTTCACACACCTCAATTCTCACTTCACACACCTCCATTCTATGACTTCACACAATTCCATTCTATGACTTCACACACCTCCACTCTTTGACTTCACACACCTCCATTGTGAGTTCACACACCTCCATTCTGTGACTTCACACACCTCCATTCTGTGACTTCACACACCTCCATTCTGTGACTTCACACACCTCCATTCTATGATTTCTCACACCTCCATTCCTTTAATTCACACACCTCCATTCTGTGACTTCACACAACTCCATTCTATAACTTCCCACACCTCCATTCTGTGACTTCACACACCTCCATTCTGCGTTCACAAACCTCCATTCTGTGACTTAACGCACCTTCATTCTGTGACTTCACACACCTCCATTCTATGAGTTCACACACCTCCATTCTATGACTTCACACACCTCCAGTCTTTGACTTCACACCCTCCATTCTGTGACTTCACACACCTCCATTCTATGACTTCACACACCTCCATTCTATGACTTCACACACCTCCATTCTGTGACTTCACGCACCTCAGTTCTGTGACTTCACACACCTCCATTATGACTTCACACACATCCATTCTATGACTTCACACACCTCCATTCTATGACTTCACACACCTCAGTTCTGTGACTTCACACACCTCCATTCTGACTTCACACACCTCCATTCTGTGACTTCACACACCTCCAATCTGACTTCACACAGCTCCATTCTATGACTTCACACACCTCCATTCTGTGACTACACATTCCTCCATTCTGACTTCAAACACCTCCGTTCTGTGACTTAACACACCTCCATTCAGTGACTTCACACACCTCCAATCTGACTTCACACAGCTCCATTCTATGACTTCACACACATCCATTCTGTGACTTCACACACCTCCATTATGACTTCACACACATCCATTCTATGACTTCACACACCTCCATTCTATGACTTCACACACCTCCATTCTGTGACCTCGCACACCTCCATTCTGACTTCACACAGCTCCATTCTCTGACTTCCCACACCTCCATTCTATGATTTCACACACCTCCATTCTATGACTTCACACACCTCCATTCTGTGACTTCACACTCCTCCATTCTGACTTCAAACACCTCCGTTCTTTGACTTAACACACCTCCATTCTGTGACTTCACACACCTCCATTCTGAGTACACACACCTCCATTCTGTGACTTCACACACCTCCATTCTGACTTCACACAGCTCCATTCTATGACTTCACACACCTCCATTTTATGACTTCACACACCTCCATTCTGTGACTTCACACACCTCAATTATGTGACTTCACACACCTCCACTATGACTTCACACACATCCATTCTATGACTTCACACACCTCCATTCTATGACTTCACACACCTCAGTTCTGTGACTTCACACACCTCAATTCTGAGTTCACACACCTCCATTCTGTGACTTCACACACCTCCAATCTGACTTCACACAGCTCCATTCTATGACTTCACACACCTCAATTCTGTGAATTCACACACCTCCATTCTGAGTTCAAACCCCTCCGTTCTGTGACTTAACACACCTCCATTCTGTGACTTCACACACATCCAATCTGACTTCACACAGCTCCATTCTATGACTTCACACACATCCATTCTGTGACTTCACACACCCCCATTATGACTTCACACACATCCATTCTATGACTTCACACACCTCCATTCTATGACTTCACACTCCTTCATTCTGTGACTTCGCACACCTCCATTCAGACTTCACACAGCTCCATTCTCTGACTTTCCACACCTCCATTCTATGATTTCACACACCTCCATTCTATGAATTCACACACCTCCATTCTATGACTTCACACACCTCCATTCTGAGTTCACACACCTCCATTCTATGACTTCACACACCTCCATTCTGACTTCACACATCTCCATTCTTTGACTTCACACACCTCCATTCTGTGCCTTTACACACCTCCCTTCTATGACTTAACACACCTTCATTCTTACTTAACAAACATCCATTCTATGACTTCACACACCTCCATTCTGTGACTTCACACACCTCCATTCTATGACCTCACACACCTCCATTCTATGACTTCACACACCTGCATTGTGACTTCACACACTCCATTCTATGAGTTCACACACCTCCATTCTGACTTTACACACCTCCATTCTATGGCTTCACACAGGTGCATTCTGACTTCAGACACCTTCATTCTGTGACTTCACACACCTCCATTTTGACTTCACACACTTCCATTCTTTGACTTAACACACCTGCATTCTGTGACTTCACACACCACCATTGTTTGACTTCACACACCTATATTCTTGGACTTCACACACCTCCATTCCATGACTTCACACATCTCCATTTTATGTGTTCACACAACTCCATTTTGACTTCAAAAACCTCCATTCTATGACTTCACACACCTTCATTCTACTTCAGAAACATCCATTCTATGACTTCACACACCTCCATTCTATGACTTCACAAACCTCCATTCTGTGACTTCACACACCTCCATTCTGAGTTCACACACCTCAATTCCGTGACTTCACACACCTCAATTCTCACTTCACACACCTCCATTCTATGACTTCACACAATTCCATTCTATGACTTCACACACCTCCACTCTTTGACTTCACACACCTCCATTGTGAGTTCACACACCTCCATTCTGTGACTTCACACACCTCCATTCTGTGACTTCACACACCTCCATTCTGTGACTTCACACACCTCCATTCTATGATTTCTCACACCTCCATTCCTTTAATTCACACACCTCCATTCTGTGACTTCACACAACTCCATTCTATAACTTCCCACACCTCCATTCTGTGACTTCACACACCTCCATTCTGCGTTCACAAACCTCCATTCTGTGACTTAACGCACTTTCATTCTGTGACTTCACACACCTCCATTCTATGAGTTCACACACCTCCATTCTATGACTTCACACACCTCCAGTCTTTGACTTCACACCCCTCCATTCTGTGACTTCACACACCTCCATTCTATAACTTCACACACCTCCATTCTGTGACTTCACGCACCTCAATTCTGTGACTTCACACACATCCATTATGACTTCACACACATCCATTCTGTGACTTCACACACCTCCATTCTATGACTTCACACACCTCCATTCTATGACATCACACACCTCCATTCTGTGACTTCACGCACCTCAGTTCTGTGACTTCACACACCTCCATTATGACTTCACACACATCCATTGTATGACTTCACACACCTCCATTCTATGACTTCACACACCTCAGTTCTGTGACTTCACACACCTCCATTCTGACTTCACACACCTCCATTCTGTGACTTCACACACCTCCAATCTGACTTCACACAGCTCCATTCTATGACTTCACACACCTCCATTCTGTGACTACACATTCCTCCATTCTGACTTCAAACACCTCCGTTCTGTGACTTAACACACCTCCATTCAGTGACTTCACACACCTCCAATCTGACTTCACACAGCTCCATTCTATGACTTCACACACATCCATTCTGTGACTTCACACACCTCCATTATGTCTTCACACACATCCATTCTATGACTTCACACACCTCCATTCTATGACTTCACACACCTCCATTCTGTGACCTCGCACACCTCCATTCTGACTTCACACAGCTCCATTCTCTGACTTCCCACACCTCCATTCTATGATTTCACACACCTCCATTCTATGACTTCACACACCTCCATTCTGTGACTTCACACTCCTCCATTCTGACTTCAAACACCTCCGTTCTTTGACTTAACACACCTCCATTCTGTGACTTCACACACCTCCATTCTGAGTACACACACCTCCATTCTGTGACTTCACACACCTCCATTCTGACTTCACACAGCTCCATTCTATGACTTCACACACCTCCATTTTATGACTTCACACACCTCCATTCTGTGACTTCACACACCTCAATTATGTGACTTCACACACCTCCACTATGACTTCACACACATCCATTCTATGACTTCACACACCTCCATTCTATGACTTCACACACCTCAGTTCTGTGACTTCACACACCTCAATTCTGAGTTCACACACCTCCATTCTGTGACTTCACACACCTCCAATCTGACTTCACACAGCTCCATTCTATGACTTCACACACCTCAATTCTGTGAATTCACACACCTCCATTCTGAGTTCAAACCCCTCCGTTCTGTGACTTAACACACCTCCATTCTGTGACTTCACACACATCCAATCTGACTTCACACAGCTCCATTCTATGACTTCACACACATCCATTCTGTGACTTCACACACCCCCATTATGACTTCACACACATCCATTCTATGACTTCACACACCTCCATTCTATGACTTCACACTCCTTCATTCTGTGACTTCGCACACCTCCATTCAGACTTCACACAGCTCCATTCTCTGACTTTCCACACCTCCATTCTATGATTTCACACACCTCCATTCTATGAATTCACACACCTCCATTCTATGACTTCACACACCTCCATTCTGAGTTCACACACCTCCATTCTATGACTTCACACACCTCCATTCTGACTTCACACATCTCCATTCTTTGACTTCACACACCTCCATTCTGTGCCTTTACACACCTCCCTTCTATGACTTAACACACCTTCATTCTTACTTAACAAACATCCATTCTATGACTTCACACACCTCCATTCTGTGACTTCACACACCTCCATTCTATGACCTCACACACCTCCATTCTATGAATTCACACACCTGCATTGTGACTTCACACACTCCATTCTATGAGTTCACACACCTCCATTCTGACTTTACACACCTCCATTCTATGGCTTCACACAGGTGCATTCTGACTTCAGACACCTTCATTCTGTGACTTCACACACCTCCATTTTGACTTCACACACTTCCATTCTTTGACTTAACACACCTGCATTCTGTGACTTCACACACCACCATTGTTTGACTTCACACACCTATATTCTTGGACTTCACACACCTCCATTCCATGACTTCACACATCTCCATTTTATGTGTTCACACAACTCCATTTTGACTTCAAAAACCTCCATTCTATGACTTCACACACCTTCATTCTACTTCAGAAACATCCATTCTATGACTTCACACACCTCCATTCTATGACTTCACAAACCTCCATTCTGTGACTTCACACACCTCCATTCTGAGTTCACACACCTCAATTCCGTGACTTCACACACCTCAATTCTCACTTCACACACCTCCATTCTATGACTTCACACAATTCCATTCTATGACTTCACACACCTCCATTCTTTGACTTCACACACCTCCATTGTGAGTTCACACACCTCCATTCTGTGACTTCACACAGCTCCATTCTCTGACTTCCCACACCTCCATTCTATGATTTCACACACCTCCATTCTATGACTTCACACACCTCCATTCTGTGACTTCACACACCTCCATTCTGACTTCAAACACCTCCGTTCTGTAACTTAACACACCTCCATTCTGTGACTTCACACACCTCCATTCTGAGTTCACAAACCTCCATTCTGTGACTTCACACACCTCCATTCTGACTTCACACAGCTCCATTCTATGACTTCACACACCTCCATTCTGTGCCTTCACACACCTCCATTCTATGACTTAACACACCTTCATTCTTACTTAACAAACATCCATTCTATGACTTCACACACATCCATTCTGTGACTTCACACACCTGCATTCTATGACCTCACACACCTCCATTCTATGACTTCGCACACCTGCATTGTGACTTCACACAACTCCATTCTATGAGTTCACACACCTCCATTCTGACTTCACACACCTCCATTCTATGACTTGACACACCTCCATTCTGACTTCACACACCTCCATTCCATGACTTCACACACCTCCATTCGATGAATTCACACACCTCCAGTCTTTGACTTCATGCACCTCCATTCTATGAGTTCACACACCTCCATTCTGTGACTTCACACACCTTTATTGTTTGACTTCACACACCCCCATTCTTTGACTTCACACACCTCCATTCTATGATTTCACACACTTCCATTCTATGAATTCACACACCTCCATTCTATGACTTCACACACCTCATTTCTGAGTTGACACACCTCCATTCTGTGATTTCACACACCTCCAATGTGACTTCACACACACCCATTCTATGACTTCACACACCCCCATTGTGACTTCACACACTCCATTCTATGAGTTCACACACCTCCATTCTGACTTTACACACCTCCATTCTATGGCTTCACACAGGTGCATTCTGACTTCAGACACCTTCATTCTGTGACTTCACACACCTCCATTCTGTGACTTCACACACCTCCATTTTGACTTCACACACTTCCATTCTTTGACTTAACACACCTGCATTCTGTGACTTCACACACCACCATTGTTTGACTTCACACACCTATATTCTTGGACTTCACACACCTCCATTCCATGACTTCACACATCTCCATTTTATGAGTTCACACACCTCCATTTTGGCTTCACACACCTCCATTCTATGACTTCACACACCTTCATTCTACTTCAGAAACATCCATTCTATGACTTCACACACCTCCATTCTATGACTTCAGAAACCTCCATTCTGTGACTTCACACACCTCCATTCTGAGTTCACACACCTCAATTCCGTGACTTCACACACCTCAATTCTCACTTCACACACCTCCATTCTATGACTTCACACAATTCCATTCTATGACTTCACACACCTCCATTCTTTGACTTCACACACCTCCATTGTGAGTTCACACACCTCCATTCTGTGACTTCACACACCTCCATTCTGTGACTTCACACACCTCATTCTGTGACCTCACACACCTCCATTCTATGATTTCTCACACCTCCATTCTATTAATTCACACACCTCCATTCTGTGATTTCACACAACTCCATTCTATGACTTCCCACACCTCCATTCTATGACTTCACACACCTCCATTCTGAGTTCACAAACCTCCATTCTGTGACTTCACACACCTCCATTCTGAGTTCACACACCTCAATTCCGTGACTTCACACACCTCAATTCTCACTTCACACACCTCCATTCTATGACTTCACACAATTCCATTCTATGACTTCACACACCTCCACTCTTTGACTTCACACACCTCCATTGTGAGTTCACACACCTCCATTCTGTGACTTCACACACCTCCATTCTGTGACTTCACACACCTCCATTCTGTGACTTCACACACCTCCATTCTATGATTTCTCACACCTCCATTCCTTTAATTCACACACCTCCATTCTGTGACTTCACACAACTCCATTCTATGACTTCCCACACCTCCATTCTGTGACTTCACACACCTCCATTCTGCGTTCACAAACCTCCATTCTGTGACTTAACGCACCTTCATTCTGTGACTTCACACACCTCCATTCTATGAGTTCACACACCTCCATTCTATGACTTCACACACCTCCAGTCTTTGACTTCACACCCCTCCATTCTGTGACTTCACACACCTCCATTCTATAACTTCACACACCTCCATTCTGTGACTTCACGCACCTCAATTCTGTGACTTCACACACATCCATTATGACTTCACACACATCCATTCTATGACTTCACACACCTCCATTCTATGACTTCACACACCTCCATTCTATGACTTCACACACCTCCATTCTGTGACTTCACGCACCTCAGTTCTGTGACTTCACACACCTCCATTATGACTTCACACACATCCATTCTATGACTTCACACACCTCCATTCTATGACTTCACACACCTCCATTCTATGACTTCACACACCTCAGTTCTGTGACTTCACACACCTCCATTCTGACTTCACACACCTCCATTCTGTGACTTCACACACCTCCAATCTGACTTCACACAGCTCCATTCTATGACTTCACACACCTCCATTCTGTGACTACACATTCCTCCATTCTGACTTCAAACACCTCCGTTCTGTGACTTAACACACCTCCATTCAGTGACTTCACACACCTCCAATCTGACTTCACACAGCTCCATTCTATGACTTCACACACATCCATTCTGTGACTTCACACACCTCCATTATGACTTCACACACATCCATTCTATGACTTCACACACCTCCATTCTATGACTTCACACACCTCCATTCTGTGACCTCGCACACCTCCATTCTGACTTCACACAGCTCCATTCTCTGACTTCCCACACCTCCATTCTATGATTTCACACACCTCCATTCTATGACTTCACACACCTCCATTCTGTGACTTCACACTCCTCCATTCTGACTTCAAACACCTCCGTTCTGTGACTTAACACACCTCCATTCTGTGACTTCACACACCTCCATTCTGAGTACACACACCTCCATTCTGTGACTTCACACACCTCCATTCTGACTTCACACAGCTCAATTCTATGACTTCACACACCTCCATTTTATGACTTCACACACCTCCATTCTGTGACTTCACACACCTCAATTCTGTGACTTCACACACCTCCACTATGACTTCACACACATCCATTCTATGACTTCACACACCTCCATTCTATGACTTCACACACCTCAGTTCTGTGACTTCACACACCTCAATTCTGAGTTCACACACCTCCATTCTGTGACTTCACACACCTCCAATCTGACTTCACACAGCTCCATTCTATGACTTCACACACCTCAATTCTGTGAATTCACACACCTCCATTCTGAGTTCAAACACCTCCGTTCTGTGACTTAACACACCTCCATTCTGTGACTTCACACACATCCAATCTGACTTCACACAGCTCCATTCTATGACTTCACACACATCCATTCTGTGACTTCACACACCCCCATTATGACTTCACACACATCCATTCTATGACTTCACACACCTCCATTCTATGACTTCACACACCTTCATTCTGTGACTTCGCACACCTCCATTCAGACTTCACACAGCTCCATTCTCTGACTTTCCACACCTCCATTCTATGATTTCACACACCTCCATTCTATGAATTCACACACCTCCATTCTGTGACTTCACACACCTCCATTCTGAGTTCACACACCTCCATTCTATGACTTCACACACCTCCATTCTGACTTCACACATCTCCATTCTATGACTTCACACACCTCCATTCTGTGCCTTTACACACCTCCCTTCTATGACTTAACACACCTTCATTCTTACTTAACAAACATCCATTCTATGACTTCACACACCTCCATTCTGTGACTTCACACACCTCCATTCTATGACCTCACACACCTCCATTCTATGACTTCACACACCTGCATTGTGACTTCACACACTCCATTCTATGAGTTCACACACCTCCATTCTGACTTTACACACCTCCATTCTATGGCTTCACACAGGTGCATTCTGACTTCAGACACCTTCATTCTGTGACTTCACACACCTCCATTTTGACTTCACACACTTCCATTCTTTGACTTAACACACCTGCATTCTGTGACTTCACACATCACCATTGTTTGACTTCACACACCTATATTCTTGGACTTCACACACCTCCATTCCATGACTTCACACATCTCCATTTTATGTGTTCACACACCTCCATTTTGACTTCAAAAACCTCCATTCTATGACTTCACACACCTTCATTCTACTTCAGAAACATCCATTCTATGACTTCACACACCTCCATTCTATGACTTCACAAACCTCCATTCTGTGACTTCACACACCTCCATTCTGAGTTCACACACCTCAATTCCGTGACTTCACACACCTCAATTCTCACTTCACACACCTCCATTCTATGACTTCACACAATTCCATTCTATGACTTCACACACCTCCATTCTTTGACTTCACACACCTCCATTGTGAGTTCACACACCTCCATTCTGTGACTTCACACAGCTCCATTCTCTGACTTCCCACACCTCCATTCTATGATTTCACACACCTCCATTCTATGACTTCACACACCTCCATTCTGTGACTTCACACACCTCCATTCTGACTTCAAACACCTCCGTTCTGTAACTTAACACACCTCCATTCTGTGACTTCACACACCTCCATTCTGAGTTCACACACCTCCATTCTGTGACTTCACACACCTCCATTCTGACTTCACACAGCTCCATTCTATGACTTCACACACCTCCATTCTGTGCCTTCGCACACCTCCATTCTATGACTTAACACACCTTCATTCTTACTTAACAAACATCCATTCTATGACTTCACACACCTGCATTCTATGACCTCACACACCTCCATTCTATGACTTCGCACACCTGCATTGTGACTTCACACAACTCCATTCTATGAGTTCACACACCTCCATTCTGACTTCACACACCTCCATTCTATGACTTGACACACCTCCATTCTGACTTCACACACCTCCATTCCATGACTTCACACACCTCCATTCGATGAATTCACACACCTCCAGTCTTTGACTTCATGCACCTCCATTCTATGAGTTCACACACCTCCATTCTGTGACTTCACACACCTTTATTGTTTGACTTCACACACCCCCATTCTTTGACTTCACACACCTCCATTCTATGATTTCACACACTTCCATTCTATGAATTCACACACCTCCATTCTATGACTTCACACACCTCATTTCTGAGTTGACACACCTCCATTCTGTGATTTCACACACCTCCAATGTGACTTCACACACACCCATTCTATGACTTCACAAACCACCATTGTGACTTCACACACTCCATTCTATGAGTTCACACACCTCCATTCTGACTTTACACACCTCCATTCTATGGCTTCACACAGGTGCATTCTGACTTCAGACACCTTCATTCTGTGACTTCACACACCTCCATTCTGTGACTTCACACACCTTCATTTTGACTTCACACACTTCCATTCTTTGACTTAACACACCTGCATTCTGTGACTTCACACACCACCATTGTTTGACTTCACACACCTATATTCTTGGACTTCACACACCTCCATTCCATGACTTCACACATCTCCATTTTATGAGTTCACACACCTCCATTTTGGCTTCACACACCTCCATTCTATGACTTCACACACCTTCATTCTACTTCAGAAACATCCATTCTATGACTTCACACACCTCCATTCTATGACTTCAGAAACCTCCATTCTGTGACTTCACACACCTCCATTCTGAGTTCACACACCTCAATTCCGTGACTTCACACACCTCAATTCTCACTTCACACACCTCCATTCTATGACTTCACACAATTCCATTCTATGACTTCACACACCTCCATTCTTTGACTTCACACACCTCCATTGTGAGTTCACACACCTCCATTCTGTGACTTCACACACCTCCATTCTGTGACTTCACACACCTCATTCTGTGACCTCACACACCTCCATTCTATGATTTCTCACACCTCCATTCTATTAATTCACACACCTCCATTCTGTGATTTCACACAACTCCATTCTATGACTTCCCACACCTCCATTCTGTGACTTCACACACCTCCATTCTGAGTTCACAAACCTCCATTCTGTGACTTAACGCACCTTCATTCTGTGACTTCACACACCTCCATTCTATGAGTTCACACACCTCCATTCTATGACTTCACACACCTCCAGTCTTTGACTTCACACCCCTCCATTCTGGGACTTCACACACCTCCATTCTATAACTTCACACACCTCCATTGTGACTTCCCACACCTCCATTCTGAGTTCACACACCTCCGTTCTGACTTCACACACTTCCATTCTATGACTTAACACACCTCCATTCTGTGACTTCACACACCTCAATTCTGTGACTTCACACGCCTCCATTATGACTTCACACACCTCCATTCTATGACTTCACACACATCCATTCTATGACTTCACACACCTTGATTCTGTGACTTCACACACCTCCATTCTGAATTCAAACACCTCCATTCTGTGACTTCACACACCTCCATTCTGTGACTTCACACACCTCCATTCTGAGTTCCCACACCTCCATTCTGTGTCTTCACCCACCTCCATCCTGACTTCACACACCTCCATTCTGACTTCACAAACCTCAATTCTTTGACTTCACAAACTTCCATTCTATGAATTCACAAACCTCCATTCTATGACTTCACACACCCCATTTCTGTGTTGACACACCTCCATTCTGTGATTTCACACACCTCCAATTTGACTTCACACACGCCCATTCTATGACTTCACACACCCCCATTGTGACTTCACACACTCCATTCTATGAGTTCACACACCTCCATTCTGTCTTCACACACCTCCATTCTATGGCTTCACACAGCTGCATTCTGACTTCAGACACCTTCATTCTGTGACTTCACACACCTACATTCTGTGACTTCACACAACTCCATTTTGACTTCACACACTTCCATTCTTTGACTTAACACACCTGCATTCTGTGACTTCACACACCACCATTGTTTGACTTCACACACCTATATTCTTGGACTTCACACACCTCCATTCCATGACTTCACACATCTCCATTTTATGAGTTCACACACCTCCACTTTGACTTCACACAACTCCATTCTATGAGTTCACACACCTTCATTCTACTTCAGAAACATCCATTCTATGACTTCACACACCTCCATTCTATGACTTCACAAACCTCCATTCTGTGACTTCACACACATCCATTCTGAGTAGACACACACTTCAATTCCGTGACTTCACACACCTCAATTCTCACTTCACACACCTCCATTCTATGACTTCAAACAATTCCATTCTACGACTTCACACACCTCCATTCTGTGACTTCACACACCTCCATTCTGTGACTTCACACACCTCCTTTCTGTGAATTCACACACCTCCATTCTATGATTTCTCACACCTCCATTCTATTAATTCACACACCTCCATTCTGTGACTTCACACAACTCCATTCTATGACTTCCCGCACCTCCATTCTGTGACTTCACACACCTCCATTCTGATTTCACAAACCTCCATTCTGTGACTTAACGCACCTTCATTCTGTGACTTCACACACCTCCATTCTATGAGTTCACACCCCTCCATTCTGTGACTTCACACACCTCCATTCTATAACTTCACACACATCCATTGTGACTTCCCACACCTCCAATCTGAGTTCACACACCTCCGTTCTGACTTCATACAATTCCATTCTATGACTTCACACAAATCCATTCTGTGACTTCACACACCTCAATTCTGTGACTTCACTCGCTTCCATTATGACTTCACACACCTCCATTCTATGACTTCACACACCTCCATTCTATGACTTCACACACATCCATTCTATGACTTCACACACCTCCATTCTGTGACTTCACACACCTCCATTCTGAGTTCACACACCTCCATTCTGTGACTTCACACACCTTCATTCTGACTTCACACAGCTCCATTCTATGACTTCACACACCTCCATTCTGTGCCTTCACACACCTTCATTCTATGACTTAACACACCTTCATTCTTACTTAAAAAACAACCATTCTATGACTTCACACACCTCCATTCTATGACTTCACACACCTCCATTCTATGACTTCACACACCTCCATTCTGTGACTTCACGCACCTCAATTCTGTGACTTCACACACCTCCATTATGACTTCACACACATCCATTCTATGACTTCACACACCTCCATTCTATGACTTCACACACCTCAGTTCTGTGACTTCACACACCTCCATTCTGACTTCACACACATCCATTCTGTGACTTCACACACCTCCAATCTGACTTCACACAGCTCCATTCTATGACTTCACACACCTCCATTCTGTGAATTCACACAGCTCCATTCTGACTTCAAACACCTCCGTTCTGTGACTTACACCTCCATTCTGTGACTTCACACACCTCCAATCTGACTTCACACAGCTCCATTCTATGACTTCACATACTTCCCTTCTGTGACTTCACACACCTCCATTCTGACTTCACACAGCTCCATTCTCTGACTTCCCACACCTCCATTCTATGATTTCACACACCTCCATTCTATGACTTCACACACCTCCATTCTGTGACTTCACACACCTCCATTCTGACTTCAAACACCTCCGTTCTGTAACTTAACACACCTCCATTCTGTGACTTCACACACCTCCATTCTGAGTTCACACACCTCCATTCTGACGTTACACACCTCCATTCTATGGCTTCACACAGGTGCATTCTGACTTCAGACACCTTCATTCTGTGACTTCACACACCTCCATTCTGTGACTTCACACACCTCCATTTTGACTTCACACACTTCCACTCTTTGACTTAACACACCTGCATTCTGTGACTTCACACACCACCATTGTTTGACTTCACACACCTATATTCTTGGACTTCACACACCTCCATTCCATGACTTCACACATCTCCATTTTATGAGTTCACACACCTCCATTTTGGCTTCACACACCTCCATTCTATGACTTCACACACCTTCATTCTACTTCAGAAACATCCATTCTATGACTTCACACACCTCCATTCTATGACTTCACAAACCTCCATTCTGTGACTTCACACACCTCCATTCTGAGTTCACACACCTCAATTCCGTGACTTCACACACCTCAATTCTCACTTCACACACCTCCATTCTATGACTTCACACAATTACATTCTATGACTTCACACACCTCCATTGTGAGTTCACACACCTCCATTCTATGAGTTCACACACCTCCATTCTATGACTTCACACGCCTCCATTATGACTTCACACACTTCCAATCTATGACTTCACACACATCCATTCTATGACTTCACACACCTTGATTCTGTGACTTCACACACCTCCATTCTGAATTCAAACACCTCCATTCTGTGACTTCACACACCTCCATTCTGTGACTTCACACACCTCCATTCTGAGTTCACACACCTCCATTCTGTGACTTCACACACCTCCATTCTGCCTTCACACAGCTCCATTCTATGACTTCACACACCTCCATTCTGTGCCTTCACACACCTCCATTCTATGACTTAACACACCTTCTTTCTTACTTAACAAACATCCATTCTATGACTTCACACACCTCCATTCTATGACTTCACACACCTCCATTCTATGACTTCACACACCTCCATTCTGTGACTTCACGCACCTCAATTCTGTGACTTCACACACCTCCATTATGACTTCACACACATCCATTCTATGACTTCACACACCTCCATTCTATGACTTCACACACCTCAGTTCTGTGACTTCACACACCTCCATTCTGACTTCACACACCTCCATTCTGTGACTTCACACACCTCCAATCTGACTTCACACTGCTCCATTCTATGACTTCACACACCTCCATTCTGTGAATTCACACACCTCCATTCTGAGTTCAAACACTTCCGTTCTGTGACTTAACACACCTCCATTCTGTGACTTCACGCACCTCCAATCTGACTTCACACAGCTCCATTCTATGACTTCACACACATCCATTCTGTGACTTCACACACCTCCATTATGACTTCACCCACATCCATTCTATGACTTCACAAACCTCCATTCTTTGACTTCACACACCTCCATTCTGTGACTTCGCACACTTCCATTCTGACTTCACACAGCTCCATTCTCTGACTTCTCACACCTCCATTCTATGATTTCACACATCTCCATTCTATGACTTCACACACCTTCATTCTGTGACTTCACACACCTCCATTCTGAGTTCAAACACCTCCGTTCTGTGACTTAACACACCTCCATTCTGTGACTTCACACACCTCCATTCTGAGTTCACACACCTCCATTCTGTGACTTCACACACCTCCATTCTGACTTCACACAGCTCCATTCTATGACTTCACACACCTCCATTCTGTGCCTTCACACACCTCCATTCTATGACTTAACACACCTTCATTCTTACTTAACAAACATCCATTCTATGACTTCACGCACCTCCATTCTATGACTTCACAAACCTCCGTTCTGTGACCACACACCTCCATTCTGAGTTCCCACACCTCCATTCTGTGACTTCACCCACCTCCATCCTGACTTCACACACCTCCATTCTGACTTCACAAACCTCAATTCTTTGACTTCACACACCTCCATTCTATGATTTCACACACTTCCATTCTATGAATTCACAAACCTCCATTCTATGACTTCACACACCCCATTTCTGTGTTGACACACCTCCATTCTGTGATTTCACACACCTCCAATTTGACTTCACACACGCCCATTCTATGACTTCACACACCCCCATTGTGACTTCACACACTCCATTCTATGAGTTCACACCCCTCCATTCTGTGACTTCACACACCTCCATTCTATAACTTCACACACATCCATTGTGACTTCCCACACCTCCAATCTGAGTTCACACACCTCCGTTCTGACTTCATACAATTCCATTCTATGACTTCACACAAATCCATTCTGTGACTTCACACACCTCAATTCTGTGACTTCACTCGCTTCCATTATGACTTCACACACCTCCATTCTATGACTTCACACACCTCCATTCTATGACTTCACACACATCCATTCTATGACTTCACACACCTCCATTCTGTGACTTCACACACCTCCATTCTGAGTTCACACACCTCCATTCTGTGACTTCACACACCTTCATTCTGACTTCACACAGCTCCATTCTATGACTTCACACACCTCCATTCTGTGCCTTCACACACCTTCATTCTATGACTTAACACACCTTCATTCTTACTTAAAAAACAACCATTCTATGACTTCACACACCTCCATTCTATGACTTCACACACCTCCATTCTATGACTTCACACACCTCCATTCTGTGACTTCACGCACCTCAATTCTGTGACTTCACACACCTCCATTATGACTTCACACACATCCATTCTATGACTTCACACACCTCCATTCTATGACTTCACACACCTCAGTTCTGTGACTTCACACACCTCCATTCTGACTTCACACACATCCATTCTGTGACTTCACACACCTCCAATCTGACTTCACACAGCTCCATTCTATGACTTCACACACCTCCATTCTGTGAATTCACACAGCTCCATTCTGACTTCAAACACCTCCGTTCTGTGACTTAACACACCTCCATTCTGTGACTTCACACACCTCCAATCTGACTTCACACAGCTCCATTCTATGACTTCACATACTTCCCTTCTGTGACTTCACACACCTCCATTCTGACTTCACACAGCTCCATTCTCTGACTTCCCACACCTCCATTCTATGATTTCACACACCTCCATTCTATGACTTCACACACCTCCATTCTGTGACTTCACACACCTCCATTCTGACTTCAAACACCTCCGTTCTGTAACTTAACACACCTCCATTCTGTGACTTCACACACCTCCATTCTGAGTTCACACACCTCCATTCTGACGTTACACACCTCCATTCTATGGCTTCACACAGGTGCATTCTGACTTCAGACACCTTCATTCTGTGACTTCACACACCTCCATTCTGTGACTTCACACACCTCCATTTTGACTTCACACACTTCCACTCTTTGACTTAACACACCTGCATTCTGTGACTTCACACACCACCATTGTTTGACTTCACACACCTATATTCTTGGACTTCACACACCTCCATTCCATGACTTCACACATCTCCATTTTATGAGTTCACACACCTCCATTTTGGCTTCACACACCTCCATTCTATGACTTCACACACCTTCATTCTACTTCAGAAACATCCATTCTATGACTTCACACACCTCCATTCTATGACTTCACAAACCTCCATTCTGTGACTTCACACACCTCCATTCTGAGTTCACACACCTCAATTCCGTGACTTCACACACCTCAATTCTCACTTCACACACCTCCATTCTATGACTTCACACAATTACATTCTATGACTTCACACACCTCCATTGTGAGTTCACACACCTCCATTCTATGAGTTCACACACCTCCATTCTATGACTTCACACACCTCCAGTCTTTGACTTCACACCCCTCCATTCTGTGACTTCACACACCTCCATTCTATAACTTCACACACCTCCATTGTGACTTCCCACACCTCCATTCTGAGTTCACACACCTCCGTTCTGACTTCACACACTTCCATTCTATGACTTAACACACCTCCATTCTGTGACTTCACACACCTCAATTCTGTGACTTCACACGCCTCCATTATGACTTCACACACTTCCAATCTATGACTTCACACACATCCATTCTATGACTTCACACACCTTGATTCTGTGACTTCACACACCTCCATTCTGAATTCAAACACCTCCATTCTGTGACTTCACACACCTCCATTCTGTGACTTCACACACCTCCATTCTGAGTTCACACACCTCCATTCTGTGACTTCACACACCTCCATTCTGCCTTCACACAGCTCCATTCTATGACTTCACACACCTCCATTCTGTGCCTTCACACACCTCCATTCTATGACTTAACACACCTTCTTTCTTACTTAACAAACATCCATTCTATGACTTCACACACCTCCATTCTATGACTTCACACACCTCCATTCTATGACTTCACACACCTCCATTCTGTGACTTCACGCACCTCAATTCTGTGACTTCACACACCTCCATTATGACTTCACACACATCCATTCTATGACTTCACACACCTCCATTCTATGACTTCACACACCTCAGTTCTGTGACTTCACACACCTCCATTCTGACTTCACACACCTCCATTCTGTGACTTCACACACCTCCAATCTGACTTCACACTGCTCCATTCTATGACTTCACACACCTCCATTCTGTGAATTCACACACCTCCATTCTGAGTTCAAACACTTCCGTTCTGTGACTTAACACACCTCCATTCTGTGACTTCACGCACCTCCAATCTGACTTCACACAGCTCCATTCTATGACTTCACACACATCCATTCTGTGACTTCACACACCTCCATTATGACTTCACCCACATCCATTCTATGACTTCACAAACCTCCATTCTTTGACTTCACACACCTCCATTCTGTGACTTCGCACACTTCCATTCTGACTTCACACAGCTCCATTCTCTGACTTCTCACACCTCCATTCTATGATTTCACACATCTCCATTCTATGACTTCACACACCTTCATTCTGTGACTTCACACACCTCCATTCTGAGTTCAAACACCTCCGTTCTGTGACTTAACACACCTCCATTCTGTGACTTCACACACCTCCATTCTGAGTTCACACACCTCCATTCTGTGACTTCACACACCTCCATTCTGACTTCACACAGCTCCATTCTATGACTTCACACACCTCCATTCTGTGCCTTCACACACCTCCATTCTATGACTTAACACACCTTCATTCTTACTTAACAAACATCCATTCTATGACTTCACGCACCTCCATTCTATGACTTCACAAACCTCCGTTCTGTGACCACACACCTCCATTCTGAGTTCCCACACCTCCATTCTGTGACTTCACCCACCTCCATCCTGACTTCACACACCTCCATTCTGACTTCACAAACCTCAATTCTTTGACTTCACACACCTCCATTCTATGATTTCACACACTTCCATTCTATGAATTCACAAACCTCCATTCTATGACTTCACACACCCCATTTCTGTGTTGACACACCTCCATTCTGTGATTTCACACACCTCCAATTTGACTTCACACACGCCCATTCTATGACTTCACACACCCCCATTGTGACTTCACACACTCCATTCTATGAGTTCACACACCTCCATTCTGTCTTCACACACCTCCATTCTATGGCTTCACACAGCTGCATTCTGACTTCAGACACCTTCATTCTGTGACTTCACACACCTACATTCTGTGACTTCACACACCTCCATTTTGACTTCACACACAGCCATTCTTTGACTTAACACACCTGCATTCTATGACTTCACACACCACCATTGTTTGACTTCACACACCTATATTCTTGGACTTCACACACCTCCATTCCATGACTTCACACATCTCCATTTTATGAGTTCACACACCTCCACTTTGACTTCACACAGCTCCATTCTATGACTTCACACATCTCCATTCTGTGAATTCACACACCTCCATTCTGACTTCAAACACCTCCGTTCTGTGACTTAACACACCTCCATTCTGTGACTCCACACACCTCCAATCTGACTTCACACAGCTCCATTCTATGACTTCACATACTTCCCTTCTGTGACTTCACACACCTCCATTATGATTTCACACATATCCATTCTATGACTTCACACACCTCCATTCTATGACTTCACACACCTCCATTCTGTGACTTCGCACACCTCCATTCTGACTTCACACAGCTCGATTCTCTGACTTCCCACACCTCCATTCTATGATTTCACACACCTCCATTCTATGACTTCACACACCTCCATTCTGTGACTTCACACACCTCCATTCTGACTTCAAACACCTCCGTTCTGTAACTTAACACACCTCCATTCTGTGACTTCACACACCTCCATTCTGAGTTCACACACCTCCATTCTGACGTTACACACCTCCATTCTATGGCTTCACACAGGTGCATTCTGACTTCAGACACCTTCATTCTGTGACTTCACACACCTCCATTCTGTGACTTCACACACCTCCATTTTGACTTCACACACTTCCATTCTTTGACTTAACACACCTGCATTCTGTGACTTCACACACCACCATTGTTTGACTTCACACACCTATATTCTTGGACTTCACACACCTCCATTCCATGTCTTCACACATCTCCATTTTATGAGTTCACACACCTCCATTTTGGCTTCACACACCTCCATTCTATGACTTCACACACCTTCATTCTACTTCAGAAACATCCATTCTATGACTTCACACACCTCCATTCTATGACTTCACAAACCTCCATTCTGTGACTTCACACACCTCCATTCTGAGTTCACACACCTCAATTCCGTGACTTCACACACCTCAATTCTCACTTCACACACCTCCATTCTATGACTTCACACAATTCCATTCCATGACTTCACACACCTCCATTCTTTGACTTCACGCACCTCCATTGTGAGTTCACACACCTCCATTCTGTGACTTCACACACCTCCATTCTGTGACTTCACACACCACATTCTGTGACCTCACACACCTCCATTCTATGATTTCTCACACCTCCATTCTATTAATTCACACACCTCCATTCTGTGACTTCACACAACTCCATTCTATGACTTCCCACACCTCCATTCTGTGACTTCACACACCCCCATTCTGAGTTCACAAACCTCCATTCTGTGACTTAACGCACCTTCTTTCTGTGACTTCACACACCTCCATTCTATGAGTTCACACACCTCCATTCTATGTCTTCACAAACCTCCAGTCTTTGACTTCACACCCCTCCATTCTGTGACTTCACACACCTCCATTCTATAACTTCACACATCCATTGTGACTTCCCACACCTCCATTCTGAGTTCACACACCTCCGTTCTGACTTCACACACTTCCAGTCTATGACTTCACACACCTCCATTCTGTGACTTCACACACCTCAATTCTGTGACTTCACACGTCTCCATTATGACTTCACACACATCCATTCTATGACTTCACACACCTTGATTCTGTGACTTCACACACCTCCATTCTATGATTTCTCACACCTCCATTCTATTAATTCACACACCTCCATTCTGTGACTTCACACAACTCCATTCTATGACTTCCCACACCTCCATTCTGTGACTTCACACACCTCCATTCTGAGTTCACAAACCTCCATTCTGTGACTTAACGCACCTTCATTCTGTGACTTCACACACCTCCATTCTATGAGTTCACACCCCTTCATTCCGTGAGTTCACACACCTCCATTCTATAACTTCACACACATCCATTGTGACTTCCCACACCTCCAATCTGAGTTCACACACCTCCGTTCTGACTTCATACAATTCCATTCTATGACTTCACACACCTCCATTCTGTGACTTCACACACCTCCATTCTGACTTCAAACACCTCCGTTCTGTGACTTAACACACCTCCATTCTGTGACTTCACACACCTCCAATCTGACTTCACACAGCTCCATTCTATGACTTCACACACCTCCATTCTATGACTTCACACACCTCATTTCTGAGTTGACACACCTCCATTCTGTGATTTCACACACCTCCAATGTGACTTCACACACACCCATTCTATGACTTCACAAACCACCATTGTGACTTCACACACTCCATTCTATGAGTTCACACACCTCCATTCTGACTTTACACACCTCCATTCTATGGCTTCACACAGGTGCATTCTGACTTCAGACACCTTCATTCTGTGACTTCACACACCTCCATTCTGTGACTTCACACACCTCGATTTTGACTTCACACACTTCCATTCTTTGACTTAACACACCTGCATTCTGTGACTTCACACACCACCATTGTTTGACTTCACACACCCATATTCTTGGACTTCACACACCTCCATTCCATGACTTCACACATCTCCATTTTATGAGTTCACACACCTCCATTTTGGCTTCACACACCTCCATTCTATGACTTCACACACCTTCATTCTACTTCAGAAACATCCATTCTATGACTTCACACACCTCCATTCTATGACTTCACAAACCTCCATTCTGTGACTTCACACACATCCATTCTGAGTTCACACACCTCAATTCCGTGACTTCACACACCTCAATTCTCACTTCACACACCTCCATTCTATGACTTCACACAATTCCATTCTACGACTTCACACACCTCCATTCTTTGACTTCACGCACCTCCATTGTGAGTTCACACACCTCCATTCTGTGACTTCACACACCTCCATTCTGTGACTTCACACACCACATTCTGTGACCTCACACACCTCCATTCTATGATTTCTCACACCTCCATTCTATTAATTCACACACCTCCATTCTGTGACTTCACACAACTCCATTCTATGACTTCCCACACCTCCATTCTGTGACTTCACACACCTCCATTCTGAGTTCACAAACCTCCATTCTGTGACTTAACGCACCTTCATTCTGTGACTTCACACACCTCCATTCTATGAGTTCACACCCCTCCATTCTGTGACTTCACACACCTCCATTCTATAACTTCACACACATCCATTGTGACTTCCCACACCTCCAATCAGAGTTCACACACCTCCGTTCTGACTTCATACAATTCCATTCTATGACTTCACACACCTCCATTCTGTGACTTCACACGCTTCCATTATGACTTCACACACCTCCATTCTATGACTTCACACACCTCCATTCTATGACTTCACACACATCCTTTCTATGACTTCACACACCTCCATTCTGTGACTTCACACACCTCCATTCTGAGTTCACACACCTGCCTTCTGTGACTTCACACACCTTCATTCTGACTTCACACACCTCCATTCTATGACTTAACACACCTGCATTCTTACTTAACAAACAACCATTCTATGACTTCACACACCTCCATTCTATGACTTCACACACCTCCATTCTATGACTTCACACACCTCCATTCTGTGACTTCACGCACCTCAATTCTGTGACTTCACACACCTCAATTATGACTTCACACACATCCATTCTATGACTTCACACACCTCCATTCTATGACTTCACACACCTCAGTTCTGTGACTTCACACACCTCCATTTTGACTTCACACACATCCATTCTGTGACTTCACACTCCTCCAATCTGACTTCACACAGCTCCATTCTATGACTTCACACACCTCCATTCTGTGACTTCACACACCTCCATTCTGACTTCAAACACCTCCGTTCTGTGACTTAACACACCTCCATTCTGTGACTTCACACACCTCCAATCTGACTTCACACAGCTCCATTCTATGACTTCACATACATCCATTCTGTGACTTCACACACCTCCATTATGATTTCACACACATCCGTTCTATGACTTCACACACCTCCATTCTATGACTTCACACACCTCCATTCTGTGACTTCGCACACCTCCATTCTGACTTCACACAGCTCCATTCTCTGACTTCCCACACCTCCATTCTATGATTTCACACACCTCCATTCTATGACTTCACACACCTCCATTCTGTGACTTCACACACCTCCATTCTGACTTCAAACACCTCCGTTCTGTAACTTAACACACCTCCATTCTGTGACTTCACACACCTCCATTCTGAGTTCACACACCTCCATTCTGTGACTTAACACACCTTCATTCTTCCTTAACAAACATCCATTCTATGACTTCACGCACCTCCATTCTATGACTTCACAAACCTCAGTTCTGTGACCACACACCTCCATTCTGAGTTCCCACACCTCCATTCTGTGACTTCACCCACCTCCATCCTGACTTCACACACCTCCATTCTGACTTCACAAACCTCAATTCTTTGACTTCACACACCTCCATTCTATGATTTCACACACTTCCATTCTATGAATTCACAAACCTCCATTCTATGACTTCACACACCCCATTTCTGTGTTGACACACCTCCATTCTGTGATTTCACACACCTCCAATTTGACTTCACACACGCCCATTCTATGACTTCACACACCCCCATTGTGACTTCACACACTCCATTCTATGAGTTCACACACCTCCATTCTGTCTTCACACACCTCCATTCTATGGCTTCACACAGCTGCATTCTGACTTCAGACACCTTCATTCTGTGACTTCACACACCTCCATTCTGTGACTTCACACACCTCCATTTTGACTTAACACACTTCCATTCTTTGACTTAACACAACTGCATTCTGTGACTTCACACACCACCATTGTTTGACTTCACACACCTATATTCTTGGACTTCACACACCTCCATTCCATGACTTCACACATCTCCATTTTATGAGTTCACACACCTCCACTATGACTTCACACAACTCCATTCTATGAGTTCACACACCTTCATTCTACTTCAGAAACATCCATTCTATGACTTCACACCTCCATTCTATGACTTCACAAACATCCATTCTGTGACTTCACACACCTCCATTCTGAGTTCACACACCTCAATTCCGTGACTTCACACACCTCAATTCTCACTTCACACACCTCCATTCTATGACTTCAAACAATTCCATTCTACGACTTCACAAACCTCCATTCTGTGACTTCACACACCTCCATTCTGTGAATTCACACACCTCCATTCTGTGACGTCACACACCTCCATTCTATGATTTCTCACACCTCCATTCTATTAATTCACACACCTCCATTCTGTGACTTCACACAACTCCATTCTATGACTTCCCACACCTCCATTCTGTGACTTCACACACCTCCATTCTGAGTTCACAAACCTCCATTCTGTGACTTAACGCACCTTCATTCTGTGACTTCACACACCTCCATTCTATGAGTTCACACCCCTCCATTCTGTGACTTCACACACCTCCATTCTATAACTTCACACACATCCATTGTGACTTCCCACACCCCCAATCTGAGTTCACACACCTCCGTTCTGACTTCATACAATTCCATTCTATGACTTCACACACCTCCATTCTGTGACTTCACACACCTCAATTCTGTGACTTCACATGCTTCCATTATGACTTCACACACCTCCATTCTATGACTTCACACACCTCCATTCTATGACTTCACACACATCCATTCTATGACTTCACACACCTCCATTCTGTGACTTCACACACCTCCATTCTGAGTTCACACACCTGCATTCTGTGACTTCACACACCTTCATTCTGACTTCACACACCTCCATTCTATGACTTAACACACCTTCATTCTTACTTAACAAACAACCATTCTATGACTTCACACACCTCCATTCTATGACTTCACACACCTCCATTCTATGACTTCACACACCTCCATTCTGTGACTTCACGCACCTCAATTCTGTGACTTCACACACCTCCATTATGACTTCACACACATCCATTCTATGACTTCACACACCTCCATTCTATGACTTCACACACCTCAGTTCTGTGACTTCACACACCTCCATTTTGACTTCACACACATCCATTCTGTGACTTCACACACCTCCAATCTGACTTCACACAGCTCCATTCTATGACTTCACACACCTCCATTCTGTGACTTCACACACCTCCATTCTGACTTCAAACACCTCCGTTCTGTGACTTAACACACCTCCATTCTGTGACTTCACACACCTCCAATCTGACTTCACACAGCTCCATTCTATGACTTCACATACATCCATTCTGTGACTTCACACACCTCCATTATGATTTCACACACATCCGTTCTATGACTTCACACACCTCCATTCTATGACTTCACACACCTCCTTTCTGTGACTTCGCACACCTCCATTCTGACTTCACACAGCTCCATTCTCTGACTTCCCACACCTCCATTCTATGATTTCACACAACTCCATTCTATGACTTCACACACCTCCATTCTGTGACTTCACACACCTCCATTCTGGCTTCAAACACCTCCGTTCTGTAACTTAACACACCTCCATTCTGTGACTTCACACACCTCCATTCTGAGTTCACACACCTCCATTCTGTGACTTCACACACCTCCATTCTGACTTCACACAGCTCCATTCTATGACTTCACACACCTCCATTCTGTGCCTTCACACACCTCCTTTCTATGACTTAACACACCTTCATTCTTACTTAACAGACATCCATTCTATGACTTCACACACATCCATTCTGTGACTTCACACACCTGCATTCTATGACCTCACACACCTCCATTCTATGACTTCGCACACCTGCATTGTGACTTCACACAACTCCATTCTATGAGTTCACACACCTCGATTCTGACTTCACACACCTCCATTCTATGACTTGACACACCTCCATTCTGACTTCACACACCTCCATTCCATGACTTCACACACCTCCATTCGATGAATTCACACACCTCCAGTCTTTGACTTCATGCACCTCCATTCTATGAGTTCACACACCTCCATTCTGTGACTTCACACACCTTTATTGTTTGACTTCACACACCCCCATTCTTTGACTTCACACACCTCCATTCTATGATTTCACACACTTCCATTCTATGAATTCACACACCTCCATTCTATGACTTCACACACCTCATTTCTGAGTTGACACACCTCCATTCTGTGATTTCACACACCTCCAATGTGACTTCACACACACCCATTCTATGACTTCACAAACCACCATTGTGACTTCACACACTCCATTCTATGAGTTCACACACCTCCATTCTGAATTTACACACCTCCATTCTATGGCTTCACACAGGTGCATTCTGACTTCAGGCACCTTCATTCTGTGACTTTACACACCTCCATTCTGTGACTTCACACACCTCCATTTTGACTTCACACACTTCCATTCTTTGACTTAACTCACCTGCATTCTGTGACTTCACACACCACCATTGTTTGACTTCACACACCTATATTCTTGGACTTCACACACCTCCATTCCATGACTTCACACATCTCCATTTTATGAGTTCACACACCTCCATTTTGGCTTCACACACCTCCATTCTATGACTTCACACACCTTCATTCTACTTCAGAAACATCAATTCTATGACTTCACACACCTCCATTCTATAACTTCACAAACCTCCATTCTGTGACTTCACACACCTCCATTCTGAGTTCACACACCTCAGTTCCGTGACTTCACACACCTCAATTCTCACTTCACACACCTCCATTCTATGACTTCACACAATTCCATTCTACGACTTCACACACCTCCATTCTTTGACTTCACGCACCTCCATTGTGAGTTCACACACCTCCATTCTGTGACTTCACACACCTCCATTCTGTGACTTCACACACCACATTCTGTGACCTCACACACCTCCATTCTATGATTTCTCACACCTCCATTCTATTAATTCACACACCTCCATTCTGTGACTTCACACAACTCCATTCTATGACTTCCCACACCTCCATTCTGTGACTTCACACACCTCCATTCTGACTTCACAAACCTCCATTCTGTGACTTAACGCACCTTCATTCTGTGACTTCACACACCTCCATTCTATGAGTTCACACACCTCCATTCTATGTCTTCACTAACCTCCAGTCTTTGACTTCACACCCCTCCATTCTGTGACTTCACACACCTCCATTCTATAACTTCACACACCTCCATTGTGACTTCCCACACGTCCATTCTGAGTTCACACACCTCCGTTCTGACTTCACACACTTCCATTCTATGACTTCACACACCTCCATTCTGTGACTTCACACACCTCAATATTGTGACTTCACACGCCTCCATTATGACTTCACACACATCCATTCTATGACTTAACACACCTTGATTCTGTGACTTCACACACCTCCATTCTGAATTCAAACACCTCCATTCTGTGACTTAACACACCTCCATTCTGTGACTTCACATACCTCCATTCTGAGTTCACACACCTCCATTCTGTGAGTTCACACACCTCCATTCTGACTTCACACAGCTCCATTCTATGACTTCACACACCTCCATTCTGTGCCTTCACACACCTCCATTCTATGACTTAACACACCTTCTTTCTTACTTAACAAACATCCATCCTATGACTTCACACACCTCCATTCTATGACTTCACACACCTCCATTCTGTGACTTCACGCACCTCAATTCTGTGACTTCACACACCTCCATTATGACTTCACACACATCCATTCTATGACTTCACACACCTCCATTCTATTACTTCACACACCTCAGTTCTGTGACTTCACACACCTCCATTCTGACTTCACACACCTCCATTCTGTGACTTCACACACCTCCAATCTGTCTTCACACTGCTCCATTCTATGACTTCACACACCTCCATTCTGTGAATTCACACACCTCCATTCTGAGTTCAAACACTTCCGTTCTGTGACTTAAGACACTTCCCTTCTGTGACTTCACGCACCTCCAATCTGACCTCACAGAGCTCCATTCTATGACTTCACACACATCCATTCTGTGACTTCACACACCTCCATTATGACTTCACACACATCCATTCTATGACTTCACACACCTCCATTCTTTGACTTCACACACCTCCATTCTGTGACTTCGCACACTTCCATTCTGACTTCACACAGCTCCATTCTCTGACTTCTCACACCTCCATTCTATGATTTCACACATCTCCATTCTATGACTTCACACACCTTCATTCTGTGACTTCACACACCTCCATTCTGAGTTCAAACACCTCCGTTCTGTGACTTAACACACCTCCATTCTGTGACTTCACACACCTCCATTCTGAGTTCACACACCTCCATTCTGTGACTTCACACACCTCCATTCTGACTTCACACAGCTCCATTCTTTGACTTCACACACCTCCATTCTGTGCCTTCACACACCTCCATTCTATGACTTAACACACCTTCATTCTTACTTAACAAACATCCATTATATGACTTCACGCACCTCCATTCTATGACTTCACAAACCTCCGTTCTGTGACCACACACCTCCATTCTGAGTTCCCACACCTCCATTCTGTGACTTCACCCACCTCCATCCTGACTTCACACACCTCCATTCTGACTTCACAAACCTCAATTCTTTGACTTCACACACCTCCATTCTATGATTTCACACACTTCCATTCTATGAATTCACAAACCTCCATTCTATGACTTCACACACCCCATTTCTATGTTGACACACCTTCATTCTGTGATTTCACACACCTCCAATTTGACTTCACACACGCCCATTCTATGACTTCACACACCCCCATTGTGACTTCACACACTCCATTCTATGAGTTCACACACCTCCATTCTGTCTTCACACACCTCCATTCTATGGCTTCACACAGCTGCATTCTGACTTCAGACACCTTCATTCTGTGACTTGACACACCTACATTCTGTGACTTCACACACCTCCATTTTGACTTCACACTCTTCCATTCTTTGACTTAACACACCTGCATTCTGTGACTTCACACACCACCATTGTTTGACTTCACACACCTATATTCTTGGACTTCACACACCTCCATTCCATGACTTCACACATCTCCATTTTATGAGTTCACACACCTCCACTTTGACTTCACACTACTCCATTCTATGAGTTCACACACCTTCATTCTACTTCAGAAACATCCATTCTATGACTTCACACACCTCCATTCTATGACTTCACAAACCTCCATTCTGTGACTTCACACACCTCCATTCTGAGTTCACACACCTCAATTCCGTGACTTCACACACCTCAATTCTCACTTCACACACCTCCATTCTATGACTTCAAACAATTCCATTCTACGACTTCACACACCTCCATTCTGTGACTTCACACACCTCCATTCTGTGACTTCACACACCTCCATTCTGTGAATTCACACACCTCCATTCTATGATTTCTCACACCTCCATTCTATTAATTCACACACCTCCATTCTGTGACTTCACACAACTCCATTCTATGACTTCCCACACCTCCATTCTGTGACTTCACACACCTCCATTCTGAGTTCACAAACCTCCATTCTGTGACTTAACGCACCTTCATTCTGTGACTTCACACACCTCCATTCTATGAGTTCACACCCCTCCATTCTGTGACTTCACACACCTCCATTCTATAACTTCACACACATCCATTGTGACTTCCCACACCTCCAATCTGAGTTCACACACCTCCGTTCTGACTTCACACACTTCCATTCTATGACTTCACACACCTCCATTCTGTGACTTCACACACCTCAATTCTGTGACTTCACACGCCTCCATTATGACTTCACACACCTCCATTCTATGACTTCACACACCTCCATTCTATGACTTCACACACCTCCATTCTATGACTTCACACACCTAGATTCTGTGACTTCACACACCTCCATTCGGAGTTCACACACCTCCACTCTTTGACTTAACACACCTCCATTCTGACTTCACACACCTCCATTCTGTGACTTCACACACCTCCAATCTGACTTCACACAGCTCCATTCTATGACTTCACACACCTCCATTCTGTGACTTTACACACCTCCATTCTATGACTTCACACACCTCCATTGTGACTTCACACACCTCCATTCTATGAGTTCACACACCTCCATTCTGACTTCACACACCTCCATTCTATGACTTCACACACCTCCATTCTGACTTCACACACCTCCATTCTATGACTTCACACAACTCCATTCTGACTTCACACACCTCCATTCTGTGACTTCACACACCTCCATTATATGACTTCCCACACCTCCATTATGTGACTTCCCACACCTCCATTCTATGATTTCACACACCTCCATTCTATGACTTCACACACCTCCATTCTGTGACTTCACACACCTCCATTCTGACTTCAAACACCTCCGTTCTGTAACTTAACACACCTCCATTCTGTGACTTCACACACCTCCATTCTGAGTTCACACACCTCCATTCTGTGACTTAACACACCTTCATTCTTCCTTAACAAACATCCATTCTATGACTTCACGCACCTCCATTCTATGACTTCACAAACCTCAGTTCTGTGACCACACACCTCCATTCTGAGTTCCCACACCTCCATTCTGTGACTTCACCCACCTCCATCCTGACTTCACACACCTCCATTCTGACTTCACAAACCTCAATTCTTTGACTTCACACACCTCCATTCTATGATTTCACACACTTCCATTCTATGAATTCACAAACCTCCATTCTATGACTTCACACACCCCATTTCTGTGTTGACACACCTCCATTCTGTGATTTCACACACCTCCAATTTGACTTCACACACGCCCATTCTATGACTTCACACACCCCCATTGTGACTTCACACACTCCATTCTATGAGTTCACACACCTCCATTCTGTCTTCACACACCTCCATTCTATGGCTTCACACAGCTGCATTCTGACTTCAGACACCTTCATTCTGTGACTTCACACACCTCCATTCTGTGACTTCACACACCTCCATTTTGACTTAACACACTTCCATTCTTTGACTTAACACAACTGCATTCTGTGACTTCACACACCACCATTGTTTGACTTCACACACCTATATTCTTGGACTTCACACACCTCCATTCCATGACTTCACACATCTCCATTTTATGAGTTCACACACCTCCACTATGACTTCACACAACTCCATTCTATGAGTTCACACACCTTCATTCTACTTCAGAAACATCCATTCTATGACTTCACACCTCCATTCTATGACTTCACAAACATCCATTCTGTGACTTCACACACCTCCATTCTGAGTTCACACACCTCAATTCCGTGACTTCACACACCTCAATTCTCACTTCACACACCTCCATTCTATGACTTCAAACAATTCCATTCTACGACTTCACAAACCTCCATTCTGTGACTTCACACACCTCCATTCTGTGAATTCACACACCTCCATTCTGTGACGTCACACACCTCCATTCTATGATTTCTCACACCTCCATTCTATTAATTCACACACCTCCATTCTGTGACTTCACACAACTCCATTCTATGACTTCCCACACCTCCATTCTGTGACTTCACACACCTCCATTCTGAGTTCACAAACCTCCATTCTGTGACTTAACGCACCTTCATTCTGTGACTTCACACACCTCCATTCTATGAGTTCACACCCCTCCATTCTGTGACTTCACACACCTCCATTCTATAACTTCACACACATCCATTGTGACTTCCCACACCCCCAATCTGAGTTCACACACCTCCGTTCTGACTTCATACAATTCCATTCTATGACTTCACACACCTCCATTCTGTGACTTCACACACCTCAATTCTGTGACTTCACATGCTTCCATTATGACTTCACACACCTCCATTCTATGACTTCACACACCTCCATTCTATGACTTCACACACATCCATTCTATGACTTCACACACCTCCATTCTGTGACTTCACACACCTCCATTCTGAGTTCACACACCTGCATTCTGTGACTTCACACACCTTCATTCTGACTTCACACACCTCCATTCTATGACTTAACACACCTTCATTCTTACTTAACAAACAACCATTCTATGACTTCACACACCTCCATTCTATGACTTCACACACCTCCATTCTATGACTTCACACACCTCCATTCTGTGACTTCACGCACCTCAATTCTGTGACTTCACACACCTCCATTATGACTTCACACACATCCATTCTATGACTTCACACACCTCCATTCTATGACTTCACACACCTCAGTTCTGTGACTTCACACACCTCCATTTTGACTTCACACACATCCATTCTGTGACTTCACACACCTCCAATCTGACTTCACACAGCTCCATTCTATGACTTCACACACCTCCATTCTGTGACTTCACACACCTCCATTCTGACTTCAAACACCTCCGTTCTGTGACTTAACACACCTCCATTCTGTGACTTCACACACCTCCAATCTGACTTCACACAGCTCCATTCTATGACTTCACATACATCCATTCTGTGACTTCACACACCTCCATTATGATTTCACACACATCCGTTCTATGACTTCACACACCTCCATTCTATGACTTCACACACCTCCTTTCTGTGACTTCGCACACCTCCATTCTGACTTCACACAGCTCCATTCTCTGACTTCCCACACCTCCATTCTATGATTTCACACAACTCCATTCTATGACTTCACACACCTCCATTCTGTGACTTCACACACCTCCATTCTGGCTTCAAACACCTCCGTTCTGTAACTTAACACACCTCCATTCTGTGACTTCACACACCTCCATTCTGAGTTCACACACCTCCATTCTGTGACTTCACACACCTCCATTCTGACTTCACACAGCTCCATTCTATGACTTCACACACCTCCATTCTGTGCCTTCACACACCTCCTTTCTATGACTTAACACACCTTCATTCTTACTTAACAGACATCCATTCTATGACTTCACACACATCCATTCTGTGACTTCACACACCTGCATTCTATGACCTCACACACCTCCATTCTATGACTTCGCACACCTGCATTGTGACTTCACACAACTCCATTCTATGAGTTCACACACCTCGATTCTGACTTCACACACCTCCATTCTATGACTTGACACACCTCCATTCTGACTTCACACACCTCCATTCCATGACTTCACACACCTCCATTCGATGAATTCACACACCTCCAGTCTTTGACTTCATGCACCTCCATTCTATGAGTTCACACACCTCCATTCTGTGACTTCACACACCTTTATTGTTTGACTTCACACACCCCCATTCTTTGACTTCACACACCTCCATTCTATGATTTCACACACTTCCATTCTATGAATTCACACACCTCCATTCTATGACTTCACACACCTCATTTCTGAGTTGACACACCTCCATTCTGTGATTTCACACACCTCCAATGTGACTTCACACACACCCATTCTATGACTTCACAAACCACCATTGTGACTTCACACACTCCATTCTATGAGTTCACACACCTCCATTCTGAATTTACACACCTCCATTCTATGGCTTCACACAGGTGCATTCTGACTTCAGGCACCTTCATTCTGTGACTTTACACACCTCCATTCTGTGACTTCACACACCTCCATTTTGACTTCACACACTTCCATTCTTTGACTTAACTCACCTGCATTCTGTGACTTCACACACCACCATTGTTTGACTTCACACACCTATATTCTTGGACTTCACACACCTCCATTCCATGACTTCACACATCTCCATTTTATGAGTTCACACACCTCCATTTTGGCTTCACACACCTCCATTCTATGACTTCACACACCTTCATTCTACTTCAGAAACATCAATTCTATGACTTCACACACCTCCATTCTATAACTTCACAAACCTCCATTCTGTGACTTCACACACCTCCATTCTGAGTTCACACACCTCAGTTCCGTGACTTCACACACCTCAATTCTCACTTCACACACCTCCATTCTATGACTTCACACAATTCCATTCTACGACTTCACACACCTCCATTCTTTGACTTCACGCACCTCCATTGTGAGTTCACACACCTCCATTCTGTGACTTCACACACCTCCATTCTGTGACTTCACACACCACATTCTGTGACCTCACACACCTCCATTCTATGATTTCTCACACCTCCATTCTATTAATTCACACACCTCCATTCTGTGACTTCACACAACTCCATTCTATGACTTCCCACACCTCCATTCTGTGACTTCACACACCTCCATTCTGACTTCACAAACCTCCATTCTGTGACTTAACGCACCTTCATTCTGTGACTTCACACACCTCCATTCTATGAGTTCACACACCTCCATTCTATGTCTTCACTAACCTCCAGTCTTTGACTTCACACCCCTCCATTCTGTGACTTCACACACCTCCATTCTATAACTTCACACACCTCCATTGTGACTTCCCACACGTCCATTCTGAGTTCACACACCTCCGTTCTGACTTCACACACTTCCATTCTATGACTTCACACACCTCCATTCTGTGACTTCACACACCTCAATATTGTGACTTCACACGCCTCCATTATGACTTCACACACATCCATTCTATGACTTAACACACCTTGATTCTGTGACTTCACACACCTCCATTCTGAATTCAAACACCTCCATTCTGTGACTTAACACACCTCCATTCTGTGACTTCACATACCTCCATTCTGAGTTCACACACCTCCATTCTGTGAGTTCACACACCTCCATTCTGACTTCACACAGCTCCATTCTATGACTTCACACACCTCCATTCTGTGCCTTCACACACCTCCATTCTATGACTTAACACACCTTCTTTCTTACTTAACAAACATCCATCCTATGACTTCACACACCTCCATTCTATGACTTCACACACCTCCATTCTGTGACTTCACGCACCTCAATTCTGTGACTTCACACACCTCCATTATGACTTCACACACATCCATTCTATGACTTCACACACCTCCATTCTATTACTTCACACACCTCAGTTCTGTGACTTCACACACCTCCATTCTGACTTCACACACCTCCATTCTGTGACTTCACACACCTCCAATCTGTCTTCACACTGCTCCATTCTATGACTTCACACACCTCCATTCTGTGAATTCACACACCTCCATTCTGAGTTCAAACACTTCCGTTCTGTGACTTAAGACACTTCCCTTCTGTGACTTCACGCACCTCCAATCTGACCTCACAGAGCTCCATTCTATGACTTCACACACATCCATTCTGTGACTTCACACACCTCCATTATGACTTCACACACATCCATTCTATGACTTCACACACCTCCATTCTTTGACTTCACACACCTCCATTCTGTGACTTCGCACACTTCCATTCTGACTTCACACAGCTCCATTCTCTGACTTCTCACACCTCCATTCTATGATTTCACACATCTCCATTCTATGACTTCACACACCTTCATTCTGTGACTTCACACACCTCCATTCTGAGTTCAAACACCTCCGTTCTGTGACTTAACACACCTCCATTCTGTGACTTCACACACCTCCATTCTGAGTTCACACACCTCCATTCTGTGACTTCACACACCTCCATTCTGACTTCACACAGCTCCATTCTTTGACTTCACACACCTCCATTCTGTGCCTTCACACACCTCCATTCTATGACTTAACACACCTTCATTCTTACTTAACAAACATCCATTATATGACTTCACGCACCTCCATTCTATGACTTCACAAACCTCCGTTCTGTGACCACACACCTCCATTCTGAGTTCCCACACCTCCATTCTGTGACTTCACCCACCTCCATCCTGACTTCACACACCTCCATTCTGACTTCACAAACCTCAATTCTTTGACTTCACACACCTCCATTCTATGATTTCACACACTTCCATTCTATGAATTCACAAACCTCCATTCTATGACTTCACACACCCCATTTCTATGTTGACACACCTTCATTCTGTGATTTCACACACCTCCAATTTGACTTCACACACGCCCATTCTATGACTTCACACACCCCCATTGTGACTTCACACACTCCATTCTATGAGTTCACACACCTCCATTCTGTCTTCACACACCTCCATTCTATGGCTTCACACAGCTGCATTCTGACTTCAGACACCTTCATTCTGTGACTTGACACACCTACATTCTGTGACTTCACACACCTCCATTTTGACTTCACACTCTTCCATTCTTTGACTTAACACACCTGCATTCTGTGACTTCACACACCACCATTGTTTGACTTCACACACCTATATTCTTGGACTTCACACACCTCCATTCCATGACTTCACACATCTCCATTTTATGAGTTCACACACCTCCACTTTGACTTCACACTACTCCATTCTATGAGTTCACACACCTTCATTCTACTTCAGAAACATCCATTCTATGACTTCACACACCTCCATTCTATGACTTCACAAACCTCCATTCTGTGACTTCACACACCTCCATTCTGAGTTCACACACCTCAATTCCGTGACTTCACACACCTCAATTCTCACTTCACACACCTCCATTCTATGACTTCAAACAATTCCATTCTACGACTTCACACACCTCCATTCTGTGACTTCACACACCTCCATTCTGTGACTTCACACACCTCCATTCTGTGAATTCACACACCTCCATTCTATGATTTCTCACACCTCCATTCTATTAATTCACACACCTCCATTCTGTGACTTCACACAACTCCATTCTATGACTTCCCACACCTCCATTCTGTGACTTCACACACCTCCATTCTGAGTTCACAAACCTCCATTCTGTGACTTAACGCACCTTCATTCTGTGACTTCACACACCTCCATTCTATGAGTTCACACCCCTCCATTCTGTGACTTCACACACCTCCATTCTATAACTTCACACACATCCATTGTGACTTCCCACACCTCCAATCTGAGTTCACACACCTCCGTTCTGACTTCACACACTTCCATTCTATGACTTCACACACCTCCATTCTGTGACTTCACACACCTCAATTCTGTGACTTCACACGCCTCCATTATGACTTCACACACCTCCATTCTATGACTTCACACACCTCCATTCTATGACTTCACACACCTCCATTCTATGACTTCACACACCTAGATTCTGTGACTTCACACACCTCCATTCGGAGTTCACACACCTCCACTCTTTGACTTAACACACCTCCATTCTGACTTCACACACCTCCATTCTGTGACTTCACACACCTCCAATCTGACTTCACACAGCTCCATTCTATGACTTCACACACCTCCATTCTGTGACTTTACACACCTCCATTCTATGACTTCACACACCTCCATTGTGACTTCACACACCTCCATTCTATGAGTTCACACACCTCCATTCTGACTTCACACACCTCCATTCTATGACTTCACACACCTCCATTCTGACTTCACACACCTCCATTCTATGACTTCACACAACTCCATTCTGACTTCACACACCTCCATTCTGTGACTTCACACACCTCCATTATATGACTTCCCACACCTCCATTATGTGACTTCACACACCTCCATTATATGACTTCACACATCTCAATTCTGTGACTTCACACACGTATATTGTGACTTCACACACCTCCATTTTATGACTTCACACACTTCCATTCTGTGACTTCAAAAACCTCCATTCTATGACTTCACACACCTCCATTGTGACTTCACACACCATCCTTCTATGAGTTCACACACCGCCATTCTGACTTCACTCACCTCCATTCTATGACTTCGCACACATCTATTCTGACTTCAGACACCTGCATTCTGTGACTTCACACACCTCCATTCTGATTTCACACACCTCCATTCTCTGACGTCAAACACCTCCATTCTGTGACTTCACACACCTCCATTCTATGACTTCACACACCTCCATTCTATGACTTCACATACCCCCATTTTGTGACTTCACACACCTCCATTCTATGACTTCACACACCTCCATTCAGTGACTTCACACACCTCCATTCTGAGTTCACACACCTCCATTTTGTGATTTCACACACCTCCATTCTGTGACTTGACACACCTCCATTCTATGACTTCACACAACTAAAGTCTATGACTTCACAAACCTCCATTCTATGACTTCACACACCTCCATTCTGTGACTTCACACATCTTCATTCTATGACTTCACACACCTCCATTCTGTGACTTCACACACCTGCATTCTATGACCTAACACACCTCCATTCTATGACTTCGCACACCTGCATTGTGACTTCACACACCTCTATTCTATTAGTTCACACACCTCCATTCTGACTTCACACACCTCCATTCTATGACTCACACACCTCCATTCTGACTTCACACACCTCCATTCTATGACTTCACACAACTCCATGTGACTTCACACAGCTCCATTCTATGACTTCACACACCTCAATTCTATGACTTCACACACCTCCATTCTGTGACTTCACATACCTCAATTCTGTGAATTCACACACCTCCATTATGACTTCACACACATCCATTCTATGACTTCACACACCTCCATTCTATGACTTCACACACCTCAGTTCTGTGACTTCACACACCTCCATTCTGAGTTCACACACCTCCATTCTGTGACTTCACACACCTCCTATCTGACTTCACACAGCTCCATTCTATGACTTCACACACCTCCATTCTGTGAATTCACACACCTCCATTCTGAGTTCAAACACCTCCGTTCTGTGACTTAACACACCTCCATTCTGTGACTTCACACACCCCCATTATGACTTCACGCACCTCCATTCTGTGACTTCACACACCTCCATTATATGACTTCCCACACCTCCATTATGTGACTTCACACACCTCCATTATATGACTTCACACATCTCCATTCTGTGACTTCACACACGTACATTGTGACTTCACAAACCTCCATTCTATGAGTTCACACAAATGCATTGTGAATTCACACAACTCCATTCTATGACTTCACCCACCTCCATTCTGACTTCACACACCTCCATTCTGACTTCACACACCTCAATTCTGTGACTTCACACACCTCCCTTCCATGAGTTCACACACCTCCATTCTATGAGTTCACACACCACCATTTTGACTTCACACACCTCCATTCTATGACTTCACACACCTTCATTCTTACTTCAGAAACATCCATTCTATGAGTTCAAACACCTCCATTCTGTGACTTCACACACCTCCATTCTGAGTTCACACACCTCCATTCTGTGTCTTCACACACCTTCAATCTGTGACTTGACACACCTCCATTCTATTACTTCACACACCTCCATTCTATAACTTGACAAACCTCCAATATATGACTTCACACACCTCCATTCTGTGACTTCACACACCTCCATTCTATGACTTCACACACCTCCATTCTGTGACTTCACACACCTACATTGTGACGTCACAGACCTCCATTCTATGATTTCACACAAATGCATTGTGAATTCACACACCTCCATTCTATGACTTCACACACCTCCATTCTGACTTCACACACCTCCATTCTATGACTTCACACACCTCCATTCTGACTTCACACACCTCCATTCTATGACTTCACACAACTCCATTCTGACTTCACACACCTCCATTCTGTGACTTCACACACCTCCATTATATGACTTTACACACCTCCATTCTGTGACTTCACACACCTCCATTCTATGACTTCACACACCTCCATTCTGTGATTTCACTCACCTACATTGTGACTTCACAGACCTCCATTCTATGAGTTCTCACAAATGAATTGTGAATTCACACACCTCCATTCTTGACTTCACAAACTTCCATTCTGACTTCACACACCTCCATTCTGACTTCACTCACCTCCATTCTGTGACTTAACACAACTCCATTCTATGATTTCACACACCTCCATTCTATGACTTCACACACCTCCATTCTATGACTTCACACACCTTCATTCTTACTTCAGAAACATCCATTCTATGAAATCAAACACCTCCATTCTGTGACTTCACACACCTCCATTCTGAGTTCACACACCCCCATTCTGTGTCTTCACACACTTTCAATCTGTGACTTGACACACCTCCATTCTATTACTTCACACACCTCCATTCTATGACTTCACAAACCTCCAATATATGACTTCACACACCTCCATTCTGTGACTTCACACACCTCCATTCTATGACTTCACATACCTCCATTCTGTGACTTCACACACCTACATTGTGACTTCACAGACCTTCATTCTATGAGTTCACACAAATGCATTGTGAATTCACACACCTCCATTCTATGACTTCAAAGACCTCCATTCTGACTTCACACACCTCCATTCTATGACTTCACACACCTCCATTCTGACTTCACACACCTCCATTCTATGACTTCACACAACTCCATTCTGACTTCACACACCTCCATTCTGTGACTTCACAAACCTCCATTATATGACTTTACAAACCTCCACTCTGTGACTTCACACACCTCCATTCTATGACTTCACACACCTCCATTCTGGGATTTCACACACCTACATTGTGACTTCACAGACCTCCATTCTATGAGTTCACAGAAATGCATTGTGAATTCACACACCTCCATTCTTGACTTCACACACCTCCATTCTGACTTCACACACTTCCATTCTGACTTCACACACCTCCATTCTGTGACTTAACACAACTCCATTCTATGATTTCACACACCTCCATTCTATGACTTCACACACCTCCATTCTATGACTTCACACACCTTCATTCTTACTTCAGAAACATCCATTCTATGACTTCAAACACCTCCATTCTGTGACTTCACACACCTCCATTCTGAGTTCACACACCCCCATTCTGTGTCTTCACACACCTTCAATCTGTGACTTGACACACCTCCATTCTATTACTTCACACACCTCCATTCTATGACTTCACAAACCTCCAATATATGACTTCACACACCTCCATTCTGTGACTTCACACACCTCCATTCTATGACTTCACACACCTCCGTTATATGACTTTACAAACCTCCACTCTGTGACTTCACACACCTCCATTCTATGACTTCACACACCTCCATTCTGGGATTTCACACACCTACATTGTGACTTCAGAGACCTCCATTCTATGAGTTCACACAAATGCATTGTGAATTCACACACCTCCATTCTTGACTTCACACACCTCCATTCTGACTTCACACACTTCCATTCTGACTTCACACACCTCCATTCTGTGACTTAACACAACTCCATTCTATGATTTCACACACCTCCATTCTATGACTTCACACACCTCCATTCTATGACTTCACACACCTTCATTCTTACTTCAGAAACATCCATTCTATGACTTCAAACACCTCCATTCTGTGACTTCACACACCTCCATTCTGAGTTCACACACCCCCATTCTGTGTCTTCACACATCTTCAATCTGTGACTTGACACACCTCCATTCTATGACTTCACACACATCCTTTCTGAGTTGACACACCTCCATTCTATGACTTCACACACCTCCAATCTGACTTCACACACCTCCATTTTATGACTTCACACACTTCCATTCTGTGACTTCAAAAACCTCCATTCTATGACTTCACACACCTCCATTGTGACTTCACACACCATCCTTCTATGAGTTCACACACCGCCATTCTGACTTAACTCACCTCCATTCTATGACTTCGCACACATCTATTCTGACTTCACACACCTGCATTCTGTGACTTCACACACCTCCATTCTGATTTCACACACCTCCATTCTCTGACGTCAAATACCTCCATTCTGTGACTTCACACACCTCCATTCTGAGTTCACACACCTCCATTTTGTGATTTCACACACCTCCATTCTGTGCCTTGACACACCTCCATTCTATGACTTCACACAACTAAAGTCTATGACTTCACAAACCTCCATTCTATGACTTCACACACCTCCATTCTGTGACTTCACATATCTTCATTCTATGACTTCACACCCCTCCATTCTGTGACTTCACACACCTGCATTCTATGACCTAACACACCTCCATTCTATGACTTCGCACACCTGCATTGTGACTTCACACACCTCTATTCTATTAGTTCACACACCTCCATTCTGACTTCACACACCTCCATTCTATGACTTCACACACTTCCATTCTGACTTCACACACCTCCATTCTATGACTTCACACAACTCCATCTGACTTCACACAGCTCCATTCTATGACTTCACAAACCTCAATTCTATGACTTCACACACCTCCATTCTGTGACTTCACATACCTCAATTCTGTGAATTCACACACCTCCATTATGACTTCACACACATCCATTCTATGACTTCACACACCTCCATTCTATGACTTCACACACCTCAGTTCTGTGACTTCACACACCTCCATTCTGAGTTCACACACCTCCATTCTGTGACTTCACACACCTCCTATCTGACTTCACACAGCTCCATTCTATGACTTCACACACCTCCATTCTGTGAATTCACACACCTCCATTCTGTGACTTCACACACCCCCATTATGACTTCACACACATCCATTCTATGACTTCACACACCTCCATTCTATGACTTCACACACCTTCATTCTGTGACTTCGCACACCTCCATTCTGACTTCACACAGCTCCATTCTATGACTTCACACACCTCCATTCTGTGCCTTCACACACCTCCATTCTATGACTTAACACACCTTCATTCTTACTTAACAAACATCCATTTTTTGACTTCACACACCTCCATTCTGTGACTTCACACACCTCCATTCTATGACCTCACACACCTCCATTCTATGACTTCGCACACCTGCATTGTGACTTCACACACCTCCATTCTATGAGTTCACACACCTCCATTCTGACTTCACACACCTCCATTGTATGACTTGACACACCTCCATTCTGACTTCACACACCTCCATTCTATGACTTCACACAACTCCATCTGACTTCACACACCTCCATTCCATGACTTCACACACCTCCATTCGATGAATTCACACACCTCCATTCTTTGACTTCATGCACCTCCATTCTATGAGTTCACACACCTCCATTTCGTGACTTCACACACCTTTATTGTTTGACTTCACACACCCCCATTCTTTGACTTCACACACCTCCAATCCATGACTTCACACACCTCCATTCTATGAGTTCACACACCTCCATTCTATGAGTTCACACACCTCCATTTTGACTTCACACGCCTTCATTCTTTGACTTCATACACCTTCATTCTCACTTCAGAAACATCCATTCTATGACTTCACGCACCTCCATTCTGTGACTTCACACACCTCCATTATATGACTTCCCACACCTCCATTATGTGACTTCACACACCTCCATTATATGACTTCACACATCTCCATTCTGTGACTTTACACACGTACATTGTGTTTTCACAGACCTCCATTCTATGAGTTCACACAAATGCATTGTGAATTCACACAACTCCATTCTATGACTTCACCCTCCTCCATTCTGACTTCACACACCTCAATTCTGACTTCACACACCTCAATTCTGTGACTTCACACACCTCCCTTCCATGAGTTCACACACCTCCATTCTATGAGTTCACACACCACCATTTTGACTTCACACACCTCCATTCTATGACTTCACACACCTTCATTCTTACTTCAGAAACATCCATTCTATGAGTTCAAACACCTCCATTCTGTGACTTCACACACCTCCATTCTGAGTTCACACACCTCCATTCTGTGTCTTCACACACCTTCAATCTGTGACTTCACACCTCCATTCTATTACTTCACACACCTCCATTCTATAACTTGACAAACCTCCAATATATGACTTCACACACCTCCATTCTGTGACTTCACACACCTCCATTCTATGACTTCACACACCTCTATTCTGTGACTTCACACACCTACATTGTGACGTCACAGACCTCCATTCTATGATTTCACACAAATGCGTTGTGAATTCACACACCTCCATTCTATGACTTCACACACCTCCATTCTGACTTCACACACCTCCATTCTATGACTTCACACACCTCCATTCTGACTTCACACACCTTCATTCTATGACTTCACACAACTCCATTCTGACTTCACACACCCCCATTCTGTGACTTCACACACCTCCATTATATGACTTTACACACCTCCATTCTGTGACTTCACACACCTCCATTCTATGACTTCACACACCTCCATTCTGTGATTTCACACACCTACATTGTGACTTCACAGACCTCCATTCTATGAGTTCTCACAAATGAATTGTGAATTCACACACCTCCATTCTTGACTTCACACACTTCCATTCTGACTTCACACACCTCCATTCTGACTTCACTCACCTCCATTCTGTGACTTAACACAACTCCATTCTATGATTTCACACACCTCCATTCTATGACTTCACACACCTCCATTCTATGACTTCACACACCTTCATTCTTACTTCAGAAACATCCATTCTATGAAATCAAACACCTCCATTCTGTGACTTCACACACCTCCATTCTGAGTTCACACACCCCCATTCTGTGTCTTCACACACTTTCAATCTGTGACTTGACACACCTCCATTCTATTACTTCACACACCTCCATTCTATGACTTCACAAACCTCCAATATATGACTTCACACACCTCCATTCTGTGACTTCACACACCTCCATTCTATGACTTCACATACCTCCATTCTGTGACTTCACACACCTACATTGTGACTTCACAGACCTTCATTCTATGAGTTCACACAAATGCATTGTGAATTCACACACCTCCATTCTATGACTTCAAAGACCTCCATTCTGACTTCACACACCTCCATTCTATGACTTCACACACCTCCATTCTGACTTCACACACCTCCATTCTATGACTTCACACAACTCCATTCTGACTTCACACACCTCCATTCTGTGACTTCACAAACCTCCATTATATGACTTTACAAACCTCCACTCTGTGACTTCACACACCTCCATTCTATGACTTCACACACCTCCATTCTGGGATTTCACACACCTACATTGTGACTTCACAGACCTCCATTCTATGAGTTCACAGAAATGCATTGTGAATTCACACACCTCCATTCTTGACTTCACACACCTCCATTCTGACTTCACACACTTCCATTCTGACTTCACACACCTCCATTCTGTGACTTAACACAACTCCATTCTATGATTTCACACACCTCCATTCTATGACTTCACACACCTCCATTCTATGACTTCACACACCTTCATTCTTACTTCAGAAACATCCATTCTATGACTTCAAACACCTCCATTCTGTGACTTCACACACCTCCATTCTGAGTTCACACACCCCCATTCTGTGTCTTCACACACCTTCAATCTGTGACTTGACACACCTCCATTCTATTACTTCACACACCTCCATTCTATGACTTCACAAACCTCCAATATATGACTTCACACACCTCCATTCTGTGACTTCACACACCTCCATTCTATGACTTCACACACCTCCGTTATATGACTTTACAAACCTCCACTCTGTGACTTCACACACCTCCATTCTATGACTTCACACACCTCCATTCTGGGATTTCACACACCTACATTGTGACTTCAGAGACCTCCATTCTATGAGTTCACACAAATGCATTGTGAATTCACACACCTCCATTCTTGACTTCACACACCTCCATTCTGACTTCACACACTTCCATTCTGACTTCACACACCTCCATTCTGTGACTTAACACAACTCCATTCTATGATTTCACACACCTCCATTCTATGACTTCACACACCTCCATTCTATGACTTCACACACCTTCATTCTTACTTCAGAAACATCCATTCTATGACTTCAAACACCTCCATTCTGTGACTTCACACACCTCCATTCTGAGTTCACACACCCCCATTCTGTGTCTTCACACATCTTCAATCTGTGACTTGACACACCTCCATTCTATGACTTCACACACATCCTTTCTGAGTTGACACACCTCCATTCTATGACTTCACACACCTCCAATCTGACTTCACACACCTCCATTTTATGACTTCACACACTTCCATTCTGTGACTTCAAAAACCTCCATTCTATGACTTCACACACCTCCATTGTGACTTCACACACCATCCTTCTATGAGTTCACACACCGCCATTCTGACTTAACTCACCTCCATTCTATGACTTCGCACACATCTATTCTGACTTCACACACCTGCATTCTGTGACTTCACACACCTCCATTCTGATTTCACACACCTCCATTCTCTGACGTCAAATACCTCCATTCTGTGACTTCACACACCTCCATTCTGAGTTCACACACCTCCATTTTGTGATTTCACACACCTCCATTCTGTGACTTGACACACCTCCATTCTATGACTTCACACAACTAAAGTCTATGACTTCACAAACCTCCATTCTATGACTTCACACACCTCCATTCTGTGACTTCACACATCTTCATTCTATGACTTCACACCCCTCCATTCTGTGACTTCACACACCTGCATTCTATGACCTAACACACCTCCATTCTATGACTTCGCACACCTGCATTGTGACTTCACACACCTCTATTCTATTAGTTCACACACCTCCATTCTGACTTCACACACCTCCATTCTATGACTTCACACACTTCCATTCTGACTTCACACACCTCCATTCTATGACTTCACACAACTCCATCTGACTTCACACAGCTCCATTCTATGACTTCACAAACCTCAATTCTATGACTTCACACACCTCCATTCTGTGACTTCACATACCTCAATTCTGTGAATTCACACACCTCCATTATGACTTCACACACATCCATTCTATGACTTCACACACCTCCATTCTATGACTTCACACACCTCAGTTCTGTGACTTCACACACCTCCATTCTGAGTTCACACACCTCCATTCTGTGACTTCACACACCTCCTATCTGACTTCACACAGCTCCATTCTATGACTTCACACACCTCCATTCTGTGAATTCACACACCTCCATTCTGTGACTTCACACACCCCCATTATGACTTCACACACATCCATTCTATGACTTCACACACCTCCATTCTATGACTTCACACACCTTCATTCTGTGACTTCGCACACCTCCATTCTGACTTCACACAGCTCCATTCTATGACTTCACACACCTCCATTCTGTGCCTTCACACACCTCCATTCTATGACTTAACACACCTTCATTCTTACTTAACAAACATCCATTTTTTGACTTCACACACCTCCATTCTGTGACTTCACACACCTCCATTCTATGACCTCACACACCTCCATTCTATGACTTCGCACACCTGCATTGTGACTTCACACACCTCCATTCTATGAGTTCACACACCTCCATTCTGACTTCACACACCTCCATTGTATGACTTGACACACCTCCATTCTGACTTCACACACCTCCATTCTATGACTTCACACAACTCCATCTGACTTCACACACCTCCATTCCATGACTTCACACACCTCCATTCGATGAATTCACACACCTCCATTCTTTGACTTCATGCACCTCCATTCTATGAGTTCACACACCTCCATTTCGTGACTTCACACACCTTTATTGTTTGACTTCACACACCCCCATTCTTTGACTTCACACACCTCCAATCCATGACTTCACACACCTCCATTCTATGAGTTCACACACCTCCATTCTATGAGTTCACACACCTCCATTTTGACTTCACACGCCTTCATTCTTTGACTTCATACACCTTCATTCTCACTTCAGAAACATCCATTCTATGACTTCACGCACCTCCATTCTGTGACTTCACACACCTCCATTATATGACTTCCCACACCTCCATTATGTGACTTCACACACCTCCATTATATGACTTCACACATCTCCATTCTGTGACTTTACACACGTACATTGTGTTTTCACAGACCTCCATTCTATGAGTTCACACAAATGCATTGTGAATTCACACAACTCCATTCTATGACTTCACCCACCTCCATTCTGACTTCACACACCTCAATTCTGACTTCACACACCTCAATTCTGTGACTTCACACACCTCCCTTCCATGAGTTCACACACCTCCATTCTATGAGTTCACACACCACCATTTTGACTTCACACACCTCCATTCTATGACTTCACACACCTTCATTCTTACTTCAGAAACATCCATTCTATGAGTTCAAACACCTCCATTCTGTGACTTCACACACCTCCATTCTGAGTTCACACACCTCCATTCTGTGTCTTCACACACCTTCAATCTGTGACTTCACACCTCCATTCTATTACTTCACACACCTCCATTCTATAACTTGACAAACCTCCAATATATGACTTCACACACCTCCATTCTGTGACTTCACACACCTCCATTCTATGACTTCACACACCTCTATTCTGTGACTTCACACACCTACATTGTGACGTCACAGACCTCCATTCTATGATTTCACACAAATGCGTTGTGAATTCACACACCTCCATTCTATGACTTCACACACCTCCATTCTGACTTCACACACCTCCATTCTATGACTTCACACACCTCCATTCTGACTTCACACACCTTCATTCTATGACTTCACACAACTCCATTCTGACTTCACACACCCCCATTCTGTGACTTCACACACCTCCATTATATGACTTTACACACCTCCATTCTGTGACTTCACACACCTCCATTCTATGACTTCACACACCTCCATTCTGTGATTTCACACACCTACATTGTGACTTCACAGACCTCCATTCTATGAGTTCTCACAAATGAATTGTGAATTCACACACCTCCATTCTTGACTTCACACACTTCCATTCTGACTTCACACACCTCCATTCTGACTTCACTCACCTCCATTCTGTGACTTAACACAACTCCATTCTATGATTTCACACACCTCCATTCTATGACTTCACACACCTCCATTCTATGACTTCACACACCTTCATTCTTACTTCAGAAACATCCATTCTATGAAATCAAACACCTCCATTCTGTCACTTCACACACCTCCATTCTGAGTTCACACACCCCCATTCTGTGTCTTCACACACCTTCAATCTGTGACTTGACACACCTCCATTCTATTACTTCACACACCTCCATTCTATGACTTCACAAACCTCCAATATATGACTTCACACACCTCCATTCTGTGACTTCACACACCTCCATTCTATGACTTCACATACCTCCATTCTGTGACTTCACACACCTACATTGTGACTTCACAGACCTCCATTCTATGAGTTCACACAAATGCATTGTGAATTCACACACCTCCATTCTATGACTTCAAAGACCTCCATTCTGACTTCACACACCTCCATTCTATGACTTCACACCCCTCCATTCTGTGACTTCACACACCTGCATTCTATGACCTAACACACCTCCATTCTATGACTTCGCACACCTGCATTGTGACTTCACACACCTCTATTCTATTAGTTCACACACCTCCATTCTGACTTCACACACCTCCATTCTATGACTTCACACACTTCCATTCTGACTTCACACACCTCCATTCTATGACTTCACACAACTCCATCTGACTTCACACAGCTCCATTCTATGACTTCACAAACCTCAATTCTATGACTTCACACACCTCCATTCTGTGACTTCACATACCTCAATTCTGTGAATTCACACACCTCCATTATGACTTCACACACATCCATTCTATGACTTCACACACCTCCATTCTATGACTTCACACACCTCAGTTCTGTGACTTCACACACCTCCATTCTGAGTTCACACACCTCCATTCTGTGACTTCACACACCTCCTATCTGACTTCACACAGCTCCATTCTATGACTTCACACACCTCCATTCTGTGAATTCACACACCTCCATTCTGTGACTTCACACACCCCCATTATGACTTCACACACATCCATTCTATGACTTCACACACCTCCATTCTATGACTTCACACACCTTCATTCTGTGACTTCGCACACCTCCATTCTGACTTCACACAGCTCCATTCTATGACTTCACACACCTCCATTCTGTGCCTTCACACACCTCCATTCTATGACTTAACACACCTTCATTCTTACTTAACAAACATCCATTTTTTGACTTCACACACCTCCATTCTGTGACTTCACACACCTCCATTCTATGACCTCACACACCTCCATTCTATGACTTCGCACACCTGCATTGTGACTTCACACACCTCCATTCTATGAGTTCACACACCTCCATTCTGACTTCACACACCTCCATTGTATGACTTGACACACCTCCATTCTGACTTCACACACCTCCATTCTATGACTTCACACAACTCCATCTGACTTCACACACCTCCATTCCATGACTTCACACACCTCCATTCGATGAATTCACACACCTCCATTCTTTGACTTCATGCACCTCCATTCTATGAGTTCACACACCTCCATTTCGTGACTTCACACACCTTTATTGTTTGACTTCACACACCCCCATTCTTTGACTTCACACACCTCCAATCCATGACTTCACACACCTCCATTCTATGAGTTCACACACCTCCATTCTATGAGTTCACACACCTCCATTTTGACTTCACACGCCTTCATTCTTTGACTTCATACACCTTCATTCTCACTTCAGAAACATCCATTCTATGACTTCACGCACCTCCATTCTGTGACTTCACACACCTCCATTATATGACTTCCCACACCTCCATTATGTGACTTCACACACCTCCATTATATGACTTCACACATCTCCATTCTGTGACTTTACACACGTACATTGTGTTTTCACAGACCTCCATTCTATGAGTTCACACAAATGCATTGTGAATTCACACAACTCCATTCTATGACTTCACCCTCCTCCATTCTGACTTCACACACCTCAATTCTGACTTCACACACCTCAATTCTGTGACTTCACACACCTCCCTTCCATGAGTTCACACACCTCCATTCTATGAGTTCACACACCACCATTTTGACTTCACACACCTCCATTCTATGACTTCACACACCTTCATTCTTACTTCAGAAACATCCATTCTATGAGTTCAAACACCTCCATTCTGTGACTTCACACACCTCCATTCTGAGTTCACACACCTCCATTCTGTGTCTTCACACACCTTCAATCTGTGACTTCACACCTCCATTCTATTACTTCACACACCTCCATTCTATAACTTGACAAACCTCCAATATATGACTTCACACACCTCCATTCTGTGACTTCACACACCTCCATTCTATGACTTCACACACCTCTATTCTGTGACTTCACACACCTACATTGTGACGTCACAGACCTCCATTCTATGATTTCACACAAATGCGTTGTGAATTCACACACCTCCATTCTATGACTTCACACACCTCCATTCTGACTTCACACACCTCCATTCTATGACTTCACACACCTCCATTCTGACTTCACACACCTTCATTCTATGACTTCACACAACTCCATTCTGACTTCACACACCCCCATTCTGTGACTTCACACACCTCCATTATATGACTTTACACACCTCCATTCTGTGACTTCACACACCTCCATTCTATGACTTCACACACCTCCATTCTGTGATTTCACACACCTACATTGTGACTTCACAGACCTCCATTCTATGAGTTCTCACAAATGAATTGTGAATTCACACACCTCCATTCTTGACTTCACACACTTCCATTCTGACTTCACACACCTCCATTCTGACTTCACTCACCTCCATTCTGTGACTTAACACAACTCCATTCTATGATTTCACACACCTCCATTCTATGACTTCACACACCTCCATTCTATGACTTCACACACCTTCATTCTTACTTCAGAAACATCCATTCTATGAAATCAAACACCTCCATTCTGTGACTTCACACACCTCCATTCTGAGTTCACACACCCCCATTCTGTGTCTTCACACACTTTCAATCTGTGACTTGACACACCTCCATTCTATTACTTCACACACCTCCATTCTATGACTTCACAAACCTCCAATATATGACTTCACACACCTCCATTCTGTGACTTCACACACCTCCATTCTATGACTTCACATACCTCCATTCTGTGACTTCACACACCTACATTGTGACTTCACAGACCTTCATTCTATGAGTTCACACAAATGCATTGTGAATTCACACACCTCCATTCTATGACTTCAAAGACCTCCATTCTGACTTCACACACCTCCATTCTATGACTTCACACACCTCCATTCTGACTTCACACACCTCCATTCTATGACTTCACACAACTCCATTCTGACTTCACACACCTCCATTCTGTGACTTCACAAACCTCCATTATATGACTTTACAAACCTCCACTCTGTGACTTCACACACCTCCATTCTATGACTTCACACACCTCCATTCTGGGATTTCACACACCTACATTGTGACTTCACAGACCTCCATTCTATGAGTTCACAGAAATGCATTGTGAATTCACACACCTCCATTCTTGACTTCACACACCTCCATTCTGACTTCACACACTTCCATTCTGACTTCACACACCTCCATTCTGTGACTTAACACAACTCCATTCTATGATTTCACACACCTCCATTCTATGACTTCACACACCTCCATTCTATGACTTCACACACCTTCATTCTTACTTCAGAAACATCCATTCTATGACTTCAAACACCTCCATTCTGTGACTTCACACACCTCCATTCTGAGTTCACACACCCCCATTCTGTGTCTTCACACACCTTCAATCTGTGACTTGACACACCTCCATTCTATTACTTCACACACCTCCATTCTATGACTTCACAAACCTCCAATATATGACTTCACACACCTCCATTCTGTGACTTCACACACCTCCATTCTATGACTTCACACACCTCCGTTATATGACTTTACAAACCTCCACTCTGTGACTTCACACACCTCCATTCTATGACTTCACACACCTCCATTCTGGGATTTCACACACCTACATTGTGACTTCAGAGACCTCCATTCTATGAGTTCACACAAATGCATTGTGAATTCACACACCTCCATTCTTGACTTCACACACCTCCATTCTGACTTCACACACTTCCATTCTGACTTCACACACCTCCATTCTGTGACTTAACACAACTCCATTCTATGATTTCACACACCTCCATTCTATGACTTCACACACCTCCATTCTATGACTTCACACACCTTCATTCTTACTTCAGAAACATCCATTCTATGACTTCAAACACCTCCATTCTGTGACTTCACACACCTCCATTCTGAGTTCACACACCCCCATTCTGTGTCTTCACACATCTTCAATCTGTGACTTGACACACCTCCATTCTATGACTTCACACACATCCTTTCTGAGTTGACACACCTCCATTCTATGACTTCACACACCTCCAATCTGACTTCACACACCTCCATTTTATGACTTCACACACTTCCATTCTGTGACTTCAAAAACCTCCATTCTATGACTTCACACACCTCCATTGTGACTTCACACACCATCCTTCTATGAGTTCACACACCGCCATTCTGACTTAACTCACCTCCATTCTATGACTTCGCACACATCTATTCTGACTTCACACACCTGCATTCTGTGACTTCACACACCTCCATTCTGATTTCACACACCTCCATTCTCTGACGTCAAATACCTCCATTCTGTGACTTCACACACCTCCATTCTGAGTTCACACACCTCCATTTTGTGATTTCACACACCTCCATTCTGTGACTTGACACACCTCCATTCTATGACTTCACACAACTAAAGTCTATGACTTCACAAACCTCCATTCTATGACTTCACACACCTCCATTCTGTGACTTCACACATCTTCATTCTATGACTTCACACCCCTCCATTCTGTGACTTCACACACCTGCATTCTATGACCTAACACACCTCCATTCTATGACTTCGCACACCTGCATTGTGACTTCACACACCTCTATTCTATTAGTTCACACACCTCCATTCTGACTTCACACACCTCCATTCTATGACTTCACACACTTCCATTCTGACTTCACACACCTCCATTCTATGACTTCACACAACTCCATCTGACTTCACACAGCTCCATTCTATGACTTCACAAACCTCAATTCTATGACTTCACACACCTCCATTCTGTGACTTCACATACCTCAATTCTGTGAATTCACACACCTCCATTATGACTTCACACACATCCATTCTATGACTTCACACACCTCCATTCTATGACTTCACACACCTCAGTTCTGTGACTTCACACACCTCCATTCTGAGTTCACACACCTCCATTCTGTGACTTCACACACCTCCTATCTGACTTCACACAGCTCCATTCTATGACTTCACACACCTCCATTCTGTGAATTCACACACCTCCATTCTGTGACTTCACACACCCCCATTATGACTTCACACACATCCATTCTATGACTTCACACACCTCCATTCTATGACTTCACACACCTTCATTCTGTGACTTCGCACACCTCCATTCTGACTTCACACAGCTCCATTCTATGACTTCACACACCTCCATTCTGTGCCTTCACACACCTCCATTCTATGACTTAACACACCTTCATTCTTACTTAACAAACATCCATTTTTTGACTTCACACACCTCCATTCTGTGACTTCACACACCTCCATTCTATGACCTCACACACCTCCATTCTATGACTTCGCACACCTGCATTGTGACTTCACACACCTCCATTCTATGAGTTCACACACCTCCATTCTGACTTCACACACCTCCATTGTATGACTTGACACACCTCCATTCTGACTTCACACACCTCCATTCTATGACTTCACACAACTCCATCTGACTTCACACACCTCCATTCCATGACTTCACACACCTCCATTCGATGAATTCACACACCTCCATTCTTTGACTTCATGCACCTCCATTCTATGAGTTCACACACCTCCATTTCGTGACTTCACACACCTTTATTGTTTGACTTCACACACCCCCATTCTTTGACTTCACACACCTCCAATCCATGACTTCACACACCTCCATTCTATGAGTTCACACACCTCCATTCTATGAGTTCACACACCTCCATTTTGACTTCACACGCCTTCATTCTTTGACTTCATACACCTTCATTCTCACTTCAGAAACATCCATTCTATGACTTCACGCACCTCCATTCTGTGACTTCACACACCTCCATTATATGACTTCCCACACCTCCATTATGTGACTTCACACACCTCCATTATATGACTTCACACATCTCCATTCTGTGACTTTACACACGTACATTGTGTTTTCACAGACCTCCATTCTATGAGTTCACACAAATGCATTGTGAATTCACACAACTCCATTCTATGACTTCACCCACCTCCATTCTGACTTCACACACCTCAATTCTGACTTCACACACCTCAATTCTGTGACTTCACACACCTCCCTTCCATGAGTTCACACACCTCCATTCTATGAGTTCACACACCACCATTTTGACTTCACACACCTCCATTCTATGACTTCACACACCTTCATTCTTACTTCAGAAACATCCATTCTATGAGTTCAAACACCTCCATTCTGTGACTTCACACACCTCCATTCTGAGTTCACACACCTCCATTCTGTGTCTTCACACACCTTCAATCTGTGACTTCACACCTCCATTCTATTACTTCACACACCTCCATTCTATAACTTGACAAACCTCCAATATATGACTTCACACACCTCCATTCTGTGACTTCACACACCTCCATTCTATGACTTCACACACCTCTATTCTGTGACTTCACACACCTACATTGTGACGTCACAGACCTCCATTCTATGATTTCACACAAATGCGTTGTGAATTCACACACCTCCATTCTATGACTTCACACACCTCCATTCTGACTTCACACACCTCCATTCTATGACTTCACACACCTCCATTCTGACTTCACACACCTTCATTCTATGACTTCACACAACTCCATTCTGACTTCACACACCCCCATTCTGTGACTTCACACACCTCCATTATATGACTTTACACACCTCCATTCTGTGACTTCACACACCTCCATTCTATGACTTCACACACCTCCATTCTGTGATTTCACACACCTACATTGTGACTTCACAGACCTCCATTTTATGAGTTCTCACAAATGAATTGTGAATTCACACACCTCCATTCTTGACTTCACACACTTCCATTCTGACTTCACACACCTCCATTCTGACTTCACTCACCTCCATTCTGTGACTTAACACAACTCCATTCTATGATTTCACACACCTCCATTCTATGACTTCACACACCTCCATTCTATGACTTCACACACCTTCATTCTTACTTCAGAAACATCCATTCTATGAAATCAAACACCTCCATTCTGTCACTTCACACACCTCCATTCTGAGTTCACACACCCCCATTCTGTGTCTTCACACACCTTCAATCTGTGACTTGACACACCTCCATTCTATTACTTCACACACCTCCATTCTATGACTTCACAAACCTCCAATATATGACTTCACACACCTCCATTCTGTGACTTCACACACCTCCATTCTATGACTTCACATACCTCCATTCTGTGACTTCACACACCTACATTGTGACTTCACAGACCTCCATTCTATGAGTTCACACAAATGCATTGTGAATTCACACACCTCCATTCTATGACTTCAAAGACCTCCATTCTGACTTCACACACCTCCATTCTATGACTTCACACCCCTCCATTCTGTGACTTCACACACCTGCATTCTATGACCTAACACACCTCCATTCTATGACTTCGCACACCTGCATTGTGACTTCACACACCTCTATTCTATTAGTTCACACACCTCCATTCTGACTTCACACACCTCCATTCTATGACTTCACACACTTCCATTCTGACTTCACACACCTCCATTCTATGACTTCACACAACTCCATCTGACTTCACACAGCTCCATTCTATGACTTCACAAACCTCAATTCTATGACTTCACACACCTCCATTCTGTGACTTCACATACCTCAATTCTGTGAATTCACACACCTCCATTATGACTTCACACACATCCATTCTATGACTTCACACACCTCCATTCTATGACTTCACACACCTCAGTTCTGTGACTTCACACACCTCCATTCTGAGTTCACACACCTCCATTCTGTGACTTCACACACCTCCTATCTGACTTCACACAGCTCCATTCTATGACTTCACACAC